>JAKZJZ010001499.1:0-27378 GCA_022702705.1 Papilionanthe hookeriana x Papilionanthe teres | reverse complement strand
GTTTTTACATTTTTAATTTAAGGTTATACCTCGGTCTTGACTAAATTTTATATAACCTTAGAAAATTGGATGCTAACAAGTCTTTATTTACTTAAGCTAAAGATTATCTCGAAGTATATAAAGTTTGGACTTTGGATCACTCCATTTTGTATGTGAGTAAAAAGGAGATCTAGTTAACCTTCATTATGATTGTTTATAATTTGAGTTAATTTTAATTATTGATGTTTATATTGATCTTACCAGTCTAATTTACCTATTTTTGAGATCAAAACTTTGAAATTTGATGTTAGGCCAAACGGAGTCGAACATGGTTCCGGCGCCTAGGGGCTAAAATCTGGCTCCTAGGCGCCAAAATCAGGCGCCTAAGCGCCAAAGTAGACTGTGTATCGATGGGTCTAGAGCCTAGGCGCCAGTTTTGGTGCCTAAGCTCTATAGTTACTGGGTCGTGTAAAAACCGAAAATTTTAAGTTTTTCACATGATTTTTTCCTATAAACTACCACATCTTCGTTCTCAATCCCTAAGCAATCATAGATACAACCTTTACACTTCATTCTTAAGGAGATAATAGAAGATTTTGAAGAAATGGAGAGAAGAAATCATGGAGAAGAGGCTAGAGACAAGAGTTCAAAGGATCCTCAACCTTTCTTCAATGGTTTTATTGCTGTTAGTTTGGAGAAGTTTTTGAGTCGCCTAGAAAAGTTTGAAGCGGAATTCAAAAGTATTGGAGATCGCCTCCCTGAGATGTATCATCAAATCGAGCATCTGGAATGGCAGGCAAAGCTTCAATTTGATCATCTAGCGGCCTATCAAGACACTCAAGTGGAGATGTATGCAAAGAACAAATGGATCGACGAGAAAACAACATGCAGATTTTCCAAGGTCGTTAGTTTTCCTCCCAAGTAGGCTGAATAATCTTCATTGCGACAAGAGTGGAAATTTCAAATTTGATGATTAAATAGTAAATGCGGTTAGATCAAGACTTTATCTAGTGTGTCATTGCATCGATTTGGTAAATCGAATGTGTTGTTTATGTGTTTGTTTTATTGTTCAATATGTGTTGTATTTACTTTGAAATTGTGTTGTTTGATGGTTTGTTAAGACTTGAATCTTATTATTATACTTATCTGTAATGTATTGAGCCCGAAATTGAAGATTGTGAAGGGAATTAGAAGAATTTGACTTAAACTTGTGTTTAATTGGTGGATTTAATTTATAATTTTTTAAAATTTTTGGAAAATATTTTGGAAGTTGGAAACTGAAGCAATACTCTCATATGAGTAATTGAAAGTTGAAGTTATGAGTTTTGGTGGAAAATTAAAATTTTAAAATATTTTTTTGTGAAAGGCGAGTCTGGCGCCTAGGTGCCAAGGGTCGGCATTTAGGCGCCGGTTCGGCCTGATAATCCAAAATCAGGATTTAAACCCTCATTAGTCATTGCTGACTCCTAAGCTTCATCTCCTTCCTCTTTTTCGCAAAAACCTACCACTTAGATCCATCTAGTGGCCAAATCTTCAAGTTTTTGAGCCCGAAATCACTCGATTTCTTCATCTTGAGGTCAGATCTACCTTCTAATCCATTTATTTTTGATTTCTACCATGGATTTTCCTATTTTTGCTAAAAACTGAAATTTTGGAGAAAGTTTTTGATTTTTAGAAAATTTTCCATGGATTTTTAAAGTCATTTTAAGTTTCTCAAGCTTAAAAGAGTTTAGTTTATTTGATTCCTCAATTCATTTGTGTTTTCTTTCACGTTTAGATGACACCTAAATCTAAGCGCGGAAAAGATTAAGAAAATTTCGATCGCAGCAAGTTCGCTACTACTGCAGCGCACTTTCATTACCACGAGACATCGAGGAAATTTATCTCGGAGCGCAGTTTTTACAATTCTCGAGAGATGATCGAGAACACGATAGATGCAAACAACTGGCAGCGATTCTGTTATTTCACTACCGTTGCTGTTATTCCTATTGTACGAGAATTAATGCCTACTTTATGGATGCGGAAGACTATGAAGTCTTCGTTAGAGGTGTCAGAGTGGGATTCACTCCGGAGTGGATCAACATTTTCTACGGCCTACCACCTACTGTAGAGTGCTACAATTCTGGTTTATCTCCATCTGAAGGAGATCTCGAGATGATCATTGCATATCTCACTGACGGCACAGGAGCTTGGAAGATCCAAAACGAGAAACGGGTAAACTTTAAATCTTCTAAGCTGAATGGTATTTCAAAGGCCTGACACTATTTTATTTCTGCTAGACTACTTCCTTCCAACCACCTGAGTGAAGTTACCAGAGATAGAGCTATCCTAAACCACTACATTCAGGAAAGGAAGTCGATTGATGTTGGCAGCATTATCTTTGACTCTGTAAAATCAATTGCACTATTTAGCACTTCTGTGGGATTAGGATTCCCATCTTTAATATATTCTTTAAGGGTTAGCGATGGAGTTATTGCTGATATTTTTAAGGAGAAGCTGAAGACTATAAAGCCTATTGGGCAGGAGATTGTTAGTATTTATGATCGTCTTCACGGGAAGAGATCTATTGCTTCTCCTACTTCTGTACCTACTCCAGGTAGTGCTTCTACTTCTAGACTTTCTACTTCTGCTACACCGCCACCTAGTTTTTGGGAGACTATGGATGAGAGGTATTCAGAGATGTAGAATGTGTTACATTTAGCTCATTTTTCGCATAGATACTATCGATGCGAAATTTGATCATCTTTCTAATTTTACCCATAGGACGAGCAATTATGACGCTGATTATGATGAAGCTCTTGTTTGATTTCTGAAGGTAGAACAGTCTGTTCAGTTCCCTACTTGTCCTAGATTCACACCTTATGATCCGAAGAAGACTGAGGATTTTTCCTTTGGTGTCGATGATGATGATGATGAGGAGACTGCGAGTGATGATTAGATTGTCGAGATTATGTTCTTGTTTTATTTGTCTGTGTGTTAGACTTAGTAGTATGATTGGTTTATGTTTGTTTGATGTTTTGTTAATGTTAGCTGTACTGATGATTGTCGTACTGTTTAGTTATTGTTGTTGTGCTGTTTCTGTTATTGTGATTAGTATAGTCGTTTAATTTAGCTACTGATATAAAAATTGAACCTACTTACTTTTGTATATGCTTCATTATTTCAGTGATATTCATAAAAGGCATGTGTAGAAGTAAATTTTTCTTCGTAGACTGTTTTTACATACTTCTAAAATTCCTTTTTAAGTTATACCTCTCTTTCTCTCATACTTTAAAATGTTTCATGATATACCAAACCTTAAGTTTGGGGGAAGGGAAAATACATGCAAATTTAAATTTTATTTGTCTTAAAGTGCTAATATTTTCTCTAATATATATATATATATATATATATTAACATAACTTAAGGAATGAAAAATCCATTTAAGATCACTTAATTTTTTTGAAATTATAAATAATTTAGTAAACTTAACCAAAATTTTAATAACATTGATTGATTTTAAGAATAGAATTATTCAACTTAAAGAAGAGTAAGATTAAGAATTTTTTCTATTCATTGTAGAGATAATTGAATTTTAGAAGTATTAAGAAATCAAGAATTATAACTTGAAAAAGAAAAAGATTGAAAGTCCTTTTTGAAAACTATTCATGTTATAGTAATTAAGTGAAGATGTATAAGTTTGTAAATATAAGTTAAGGATAGTGAAGTTTAAAATCATAAGCAGGCTATCCAGATACACTAATCCTCACTGTGAAAAAAAAAGGAGGAGAAGCTTGAGAAGATGCCTAATCAAAAATTGGCTTCACTTGAATTATCTTATAAAAAGAAAACTAATTAAATATTTTACTTAATTTTTATGCATGCATCTTTATTAGAAAAGATTTTCATGAAGTTCTTTTTCTTGTAAATAATTTATGTGATCTTAATATAATAAACTATAATTATTTTCGAAATGAATGAAAAATTATGAAGTCTTACGATTTGGTAGTAAAACATTCTTTAAATTCTTAAAATTAAACTTAGTTAGTGAAATTTGGTTAATGATTTACTAAAGCCTTTATAAAATCAAAAATTACAAGGAATCTTAAATATTTACCTTTTATTCCAATTGGTATACATTTTATATAGTAAAAGGGGTTACTTGAGGACAAATAACATTTAAATTTGGGAGATTTTTTATCCATGAAAAAATACTTATTTCTATGCCTTGATCTTTTAAAATTTAAAGGATATTATGCTTTAATGAAAGGTATTTTTTTATGTTTTTGGATGCAGTGATGTAAAAATGTTCAAAAAGAAAAAAAAGATGAAAATGGAGCAAAAAGTAGTATAAATGGAGCCAAAATGCAAAATTGCCAAAATAATGGGTCTGGCGCCTAAGCGCTAGCTCAATACCAAAATAGTTACGATTTTGTAACTTCTTTGGGCAATTATTTTGACAATTAGAGCGGTTATTGGACCTTCTAGAAGATTAGCAGTTATTCCTGGGTTAAAATACATGTGATACATTGTATCTAGCCGGTTGGAAACGGTTTAGATCGCGAAGAGGTGCGATCCAAAGTGAAGAGGTGCAAAGAACTGGACGCGGAGTCTGGCGCCTAGGCTCCAGACACAGTTTCTAGAAGAGTCATTGAAATCGGACACATTTTGAAGAGATGCTTTAGGCAACCCTTGAAGACTTTTAATAGGAGGCCATTTCTACAGAAAAAGAGGCCCCCAATCAGAGAGATAATTTTAAATATAGGGCCACACTTTTAGTTTACTTTCCTTCATAAATTAGTGAGTTTATTTTATTTAGAGTTTGTATTGAGAGTTTGGAAGAGTTGGTGCTTTTGAAGTCTATTTCACTTTGGAGCCGGAGGAATCAGAGGTTCAGTTGGAGAAACACTTGAGATAAGTATTTGTAATTTAATTCAATGTTTTATTTATATGTTTTGTTATTTAAATTCAATGTGTTCTGAGTAGTTACTTTACTTTCTCCTTTCAATTATGAAAAGATAAATAAGATAATATAAAATTTGTTGGAGAATTAAAAACTAAATATGTTTTAATATTGTGATGATATTAATACCAGATCTTAATTTATTATTTAAATGGGCCATTTAAATTGTTAAAATCTGTTGAAGAATTTTGAGACCTAGAAGGAGATGAATTCTTAACTAGTAGATATCACATGAATCCTTGGGTAATCGAAGGCCTTGTGCGGGTTAGTCAAGGTGAAGTGCAAATAAATAGGAAAATATTATTCAATGGGTGTAGAATTAATAAGTTTTTAGAGTGACAGACTAAATTCTTTTAATTTGGTTTATAGAAAGGGAACGAGTCACTAGTAGGGCAGACCATAGCCACCCTTGGACATTTAGTAGTGTGAGCCTAGATTAACCCATTCTACTAACAATACATCCAGACCTGATCTTGTCGGCGTATTTTTAGGTTATGTGTTTTATTTTGAAAAGGGGTCGCCTAACAGAAATTGTCGGCTAATTTTAGATTTTAAATTTAATTTAAATATGTATATATGGTTTAGAAAGTAGTATTTGATTTTGAAAATAATTTTAAGATATGAAATCAAATCGCTCTCACATCCCAAATAGTTTATATAAACGAGCATCGCATCACAAACCGTGTATCTATCCCGAAGAATAGACACACTGCTTGATGATGGGGCTCGGTTAAATAAACTAGAAGATTTGTGACATCCGTTTGGTATGCGAACCAATTTTATAAGCCGACAAATTCCTCTGCTTAATATAAATGGATTAAGCAGGGTTTATATTACCTGGGTTCTTAAAGTTCCCTATAAGGGCAAGCCCCTATAGTTAATTACATCTTAAATGACGGGAATCATCTAAGAAAACTCTCGATAATGATCAGTGGTTTTGCTCTCAAGAATTTCAAAGTTTAAGGTTTTCAAACAATTGGATTTTTGGAAATTTTCAATAGGGAATGACTCAAAATTGGAACAAGTTACTTTTGAGGATCCAAAGGAAGAGGAGTAGGAGAAGCTGAGGATCCAAGAAGAATCTTGGCAACTTCCCAAACTATCCTATTATTTGGCTCGATTTTAAGAAAATCCTAGTATTATTTGATATTTCAATCAAGCCAATTTTAATTAATTTGGACTTATATTTGTATGATAAAATCATACAAATAGCCTCGAAGATGTGAGGGTTTGTGTCGTACCAAACGACTACCTCGGAGTCCCAAGTCCGGTTAGGGCTTAATTTACATGACATGATCATGAAAATGCCTAACGGAGAGTTGAGGATTTATGTTGCACTAGGCAAACTACCTCGAAATCCTATGGCATTGTTGTTTAAAACTATGAATGGTTTTGCTGAAGTAGACCCGAGTTTTGTTGATGACGATGGCCGTGCTGCCCACCATGCTCCGAGCTCCTTGTTATTGTAGAGGTTTAGTTTTAGAAGTCATAAATCAGGAGATGAGAGAAGTGTTTTAGTTTAGAAATCTTAAAATTCAAGTTTTTTTAATATTTTAATTCAAACAAATCTTAAAGTTGATTATAACAGAACCGATTAAGATCCCACGATTCCGTCATCCCGACACCGTTATTTTCATTGAATTCACTTAGTCCAGATGAATTTGCTAAACTCAATCGAATGAGTTCCACACTTTCATTTAGACGCGGGAAATCTCCTTAGAACACGTGGGTTACATCATCCGAGGTATTCCCGATCATTCAACGAGACGTTTTAATTTAGTTGCAATTGTAGTTCTGTTGTTCTGTTTGTGATTAAATTTTGAGTTGTTTTATAATTTGAAATGTTGTGGCGGTGAATTTTATGTTGCAGTGATTTTTAATTTAGTTTTAGTTTCAGTTTAGGGACTATTCTAAAGGTCTTGGTTTTCATGCAACAGTTGTTTATCATGCAAGAAAAGTAGAGTGCATTTGCAATAAAGTAAATTGCAATAAAATAAAAGCGTACCTGAAGGGTCTTCCCGTCATCCCAAGCTGCACTTAAAACACATGTTAAGTCATTTAAATATTTCAAGAAGTACCTAGGTAAAGCTAAGGGAAAGGTTTTGGTCTGTTCATCAAAGTCCTAGTCCTATAGCTTAGTCATCTCCTATGACGTCTAAGTTCTTGTATTTTGGTTTAAGGACAATTTTCTTCATCAAAGAACAATTAAGTTCAATTGTTCTTATAAACATCCTATCATATTGAGGAAGTGCTTAAGACGAGTCTTAAACATCTTTTCAATATTGCTAGGATTGTTCTAAGTCCAAATGGATTTAATTAATCGTGTGAAGTAATCATCCGAGGTTTAATTCAGCTTTGTTGCTTTTGCTCGTTGAACTGAGATGTTTGAATATCCTATAAGTGAAGTGCCACTTCACCTAATGCTCCATCTAGGAGTTATGATAACAAGAGCTTTTAAGGGCAAATGATGTTTTAGTGATTTGTGATTTAATTTAATTTTTGATTAATGGATTTAAGTTTGGAATAGTGTTCAAGTTATTTTAGATCTGTTTCGAATTCTTTATGTCTTAAGTGATGTTATATTTAATTCTATTTAATTTAATTTAATTTAATTTAATTTAATTTAGTTTGATTTAATTTTAATTTAATTTTATTTTTAATTTAGTTTTGATTTTTATTTTAATTTAATTTTTGATTTAATTTAATTTAATTTAATATGTTTTAATTTAATTTAATTTAATTTAATTTAATTTATTTTAATTTTAATTTTATTTTATTTTAATTTTAATTTAATATTTTATTTTTTTTTATGTTTTAAAGATGATTTAATTTAATTATTAAAGTATTAATTTAATTGAAATTTTGATTTAATTTAGTTTGAATATTTTAATTTTTAATTTAATTTAATGACTAAGTCTTTAGTGTTTTAAGTCTTAAATTTAGATTATCATTAGAAATTAAATATTATTGAAGTGATTAATTTAGGGATTTTTAAATTTAAGAATAAATATCTTCTTAAATAATATTTCAATTTTAATAATTTCAATTTTTATTAATCTTCCAAATTCAATTAATTGATTAATTAAGGTTTATTCTTAAAATTGATTGATGGGTTTCTACTCTTTAATTATTTAAATTTCAATCATCCAAATAAGATTAAGATCAACTATTTTACTCTTTCATTTTATTAAGCCTAAAATTATAATTAAAGGTTGAAAGTTTTAATTACCATTTTGCCCTTCAAGCTTAATAATTCCATAACTCACTAAATTGAGCTTAAATGAATTTGAAATTTTTATGTGGCTTCACTCACATGTCAATTAAGTCATTAGAGGAGAAAATGTGATTTTTCTCGTATTTAATTTATTTATATAATTATTTTTTGTGAAAAATAGGGATTTTCAAGGAAAATTTAATAAGATGACCAAGGAAAATTTAATATCCTTAAGAAAATTATGGGGCACTTCTAATGACTAGAGGACCATTTGGACTAATTTTGGTGATTTTTTTTAATTTTATTTTATTTATTATAATTATTTTTAATTTTGGAGTATTAATTAATTTAAAAAATAAAATAAAGGTTAAAAAATGAATTTTATATTTTTCAAAAATCTTTCTGATATCAGAAAAACCAGAAACTAATTTTAATAATTTTATAATTTTTCTTTGATTTATTTGAATTATTTTAGTGAAATGGTTAAGAAAAATACATTTTTAATATTAAAAATTACATTAAACCTTCAAAATTCAATATCTTATCCTAAGGACTTAAGAAAAATATTTAGTTTGTTCCTAAGTGTTTAGAATTCAAAATATGACATTTTGGTTATTTTTAATATTTTTGTGATTTTTATTATTTTTTAATTATAGAAATTATTAAAATATTGATAAAAATCAACTTTTTTAGAAAATTATAATTTTAATTTTTCTAAGTTCCTCTAATATCAGAGAAGCTCCAAAACTAATTTTGTGAATTTTTGAAAAGTATTTTGTGAGTTATAAATTTTTAAAGTTTGATTTCATTCATGGGGCTTAATTAACCCATTTGGTGAGGCTAACTAAGTCCAATTGATCTCAAATTTTTATATGGTGTTCTCCTATCCCTAGAGGACAGTTGGGAATTATTTTTAAGTTAATTTGATTAGTAGTTAAACCTAATTAATTAAAGATCAATTTTGGGTATTTAGGCCAATTAGGGTTGTTCCAAGTGAATTAACTCAAAACTTATTTTTCCTAAGTTCCTCTGGTCATAAGGAACATTACCAAATTTTTCTAGAATTTATTTCTCAACATACTAATTATTGGAATTAAAATACTCAAAACTGTAACATGATCTTGGAAAATCAATAACTTCTCATAGGAATGGCCCCTGACCATGGAAAATTCAGGAAATGTTCCCAAGTTCAGAGGCTTCAAAAGCCCTATGGTCTCATGCCATGGTGAATTTCCTATATGCATGGAGAATTGAAATAGTGCAGAGAGAAAATAAATCATTAAAAATAAAATACTTAATGAAATTTCTTGATTTTTTTTCCACATTATTCTCCTCTCTTCACAGAGCAAGAGGGCATTTTTATTTTATTTTTAAGATTTTTCTACACAAAGTTATAAATTTTTGAAGTTCTAGATATTTAATAAATAAGAAAAATCCTAATTTCCAACTTATCCACGCGGCGCTGACTCAACCTCAGCGTCTCCGAAAGGCCACGCGGCGTGTTTAGATTAGGCGCTGCCATCCGACTCAGCGCTCCAGGGGCTCGCGGTTCATATCCCATTGCTCTGTCCGGCGTGATCCTTGCCGTCCACTCGATACACGCGTGATCCAACGGTTCCCAGTCATCGTCTACGACTGGTGTGAACCCGTGGCCGTCAACCTTCTAACCCTAATTTCTCACTCGATTCTCAACGGATTTTCGAGTTCTTATGCTCTATGGATTTGTCTTGAAGAGATGAACACATCCATACGGTAAACATATATTGAAATTAACCCAAACTAAATTGAGAATCTCTGGAAGCTTTGGAGGAAGGGTGAGTCCATACCTTTGCTCAGAGAAGTGAAGCTTCGATCTGAGAGTTGTGTCACGTTCGATTGGGTCCAAGCAAGCTCCAGATGAAGTCCCTTGGCCTGGTGAATTGTCTAGGTATGATTTCGACCAAGCCCGATCACAAAGCTTGGAGGCTGGAAGCAACGGCTGGCCTGGTGAGGGGGCTTTTAGGGGGAAACCTCTTCTCTTGGTCTGGTGACGGTGTAGGACCAATCAATTTTGAGATTGGCTCACTGTTAAGAAGTGTCCTGGTTTTTAAGCTGAAATTTGAACTCAAAATTGAGCTCAGCTGGAGGGAATTGGGACTGGAATCCAGTGGGGCTCAAATGCTCTATGTGTGGAGAGTGGTCTGGAATGATTTTGGCAGAGTTTCCTTAGGGTTTTTTTCAGCACCTCTCATGGCTGAGAGGAGGTGGTGTTTAATAGGAGAGGGTGGAGGGCCTCCCAGGGGGGTTAGGGCTTGGGATCAGCTGCTCTATGCAAGAGAAGAACAGCCATGGTGTTCAATTGGGCTGGGACAACTCAGCAAGGCAGAATTGAAAAGTTTGGCTCCTCCCAAGGTCTCGGCCATGGTGTTTTCCAGCGATCCAGGCGGGCGGCCGACGGCATGGGTTACCCTCGGGTCCAGGTGGGTCGAGGTGGAGGTTTGTGCGAGCAATTGAGCTTTGCCATGCAGTAAAGAGGATAGCTTGGAATGGAATGGGGAAGAATGTATTTTGGCTCAAATTGGTCAACCCATGATTTTGGGTTTGGTTCACCTCCCATGACCTGGTTTTTGGTCGGGTGAATCGGTTGGGTCACTTGGTCTTAAGTGGAGAAGTCTCCATCCAAGAATATTTGGATTATATTTGGGTTAAGTGGAATCATAAGTAAGGTTAATGGCTTTTAGGAAGTGCTTAAAGGACCTCCTCCTTTTGCCCAATGTGGTAAGGTCACATGTAAACAACTCACATGGCTTACATGTGGCTTAAGAATGGCTTCATGGCTTGCCTATGACTTAGGATAAAGCTTGGTAAATTTCATGGAAGTAGAATTTAGGAATTTTGGTATTTTGGTGGAGAATTTTCATGAAGCTTGATTTGGAATGGTTTAATGATGATTTTGAAACTTAGGGGTGATTTTGATTAAATGGATGATGTGGAGAAATGTCATGTGGGCTTTGGATTGAAAACTTGTGCTTTTGAAATGGTCTTGGGTGGACTTTTAAAGTGGTTTAAGGAAGTGGGCCTTTAGGTTTGAAAATGGGATTTTGAATAGAAAAATTTGCAAAGGGCCATGCCAAATAAATGTTGAGTTTTGTCTAAGGGTGTGTCATGATTGATTTGAAACATGTTTGGAGTGATTTGGGTTTGAATTGGGTTGGATTTGGGCTTCCTTGGTAAAGGGGTTAATGTAGGTCAAATTGGGCTAATTTGGGCCAATGTTGGGCTAGGGTTGAAATTGATGTAAAATTAACGTTGGGAAATGTTTATGGGAGTGTTTCAAAGAGGTTTCAACTTTAGTTGGGTTTTGGTTTTGGGACTTGGGCTCATTTGGGTTAGGTTTGAGTTTAGGTCAACATTGGGATTTTTGGTTTTGGGTTGAATTTGAGTGGGGTTTGGGTGTAAGTTTTGGGCAAATCATGTTAGTGTTTTGTTTATGGGATGTTAGGGAAGGTTTAGAAAAGGTTTGGGGTCAATTGAAGTTGAATTGGTTTGGTTTGGGCTAAGTTTGGGTCATGGGTCCAAATTGGGCCTTAAAGTCAAAAGTAAGATTGGACCCAAATGTCAATCAAATTGGACTTGGATTTTGTTTAGATTGATATTGTGGATATTGAATTGAAGTTTAGAATTGAATTGGACCAAAATTGGGGTTAATTGGGTAGGTTTGGTTTGACATTGGGTTCACTTGGGTTTAGAATGGGCTAAATTGGGGGTTTTGGTAAAAGTGGGGTAAATTGACAAAATTGGCCCATGGTGTAGTTGGACAAAATGAAATTGGGAGTATTTGGGATTTTCTGGAATTTTCTGGGAATTTCTGAATTTTTGGATTTTTTGGCTAAGAGGGGCATTTGGGTATTTGGAGGGTATTGGGGGTATTTGGAGAATTTTTGGTATTTTTGGCTATGGATGATCAATTTGATTGGTGAGGAAATGTTCAAGGTTAATTTTGGGGAATTTTGGGTGATTTAGAAATTTTGGAGAATTTGGGCAATTTTAAGGGCTTTTGGTAGGTTTGATAGGTGTAGGGTTCTCGGGGTCAACAATTGAAATTTTGAAAAAAAGAAGATTGATCAAATATGAGTGAAATGGAAGTACTTTGGTTGAGCCATGAAGTCATATTAAACCTATATGAGCCATGAGAGGACTCATTTGAGGCAATCACTATGTTGTTCCTAACCCTCTTAACCAGGGGCCTAGGGGTTAAGGTCCATTCATATGAATTACCTACATGAGTCAAGGAGTCAAGTTGGGTATGGGTGTGATTTTAGGATTTGGATTGTGTGTGTGAGAGTGTAGAGTGTGAGTGTAGTGAGTGTGTAAGTCAAACCTCACTGCACCAAGCCACCTGTGGTGGTCCTAAGGCCAAAGAGTCCTATAGGGAAGCCATCCTTTAAACCTTCACATTTGATTTCAACCCTCTAGGTGATTAGGGGTCTACAATCAAGCTTGTGGGGTTTGCAAGGAGGCAAGGAGTGGTTTAAACTTCTAAAGGGGTGGGTCCCAATTCTAGTCCTCGAAGATAGTCAAAGGAAAAGCCTAAGGCTAGATCCTAAGTGCTAAAGAGAGAAGAGAAGACCTCATCAAAAATAAGGTCAACAAGTGGACCCCCAATAGGTGTGGTGTGCTAACCAAGCTCACCGCGCGTATTGGCGTTGACCGAAGAGATTAACAAAACCAACACAGATGTCCAAGTGACAAACTTAGGACGAAGTAGAAGAATTTCCTATGGGGAGTATCAGGTAAATCTCAAAGACTGAAGATTCTAGAATTCTCGCTGGGGAAGAAGGAGGTGAATTTCAGATCACAAGATTTCAAGAGATTGGATCTTAGATTCATTTCATTTTCTGTCTCAAGTTTTAATTTTGAGTTTGAATTTCGATTTGAGTTTCAACTTGATTTTTTGCGGAGAAAAGAGTAGGGCTAAGGTCCACCCGAATGCATTTGTATGCTGAGAAGGAAGTAGGACTGAACCTATTCCAAATGCTGAGGAAGAATAGGACAAAGCCTATCCGAAATGCAGAGTGTTTTAATTTCAATTTCTTGCTGAGAGGATCAAATTTTGAGATTACTGAGAAAGGAGTAGGACTGTGCCTATCCCGAGTGCTGAGAATTGCTGAGAATTGCTGAGAAGGGAGTAGGGTGGAAGCCTATCCCGAATACTGAGATTGCTGAGATGGGTGTAGGGCGGAAGCCTATCCCGAATTTTGAGATTGCCGAGATGGGAGTAGGGCGGAAGCCTATCCTGAATGCTGAGATGGGAGTAGGGCGGAAGCCTATCCCGATTGCTGAGATGGGAGTAGGGCGGAAGCCTATCCCGAATGCTGAGATTGCTGAGATGGGAGTAGGGCGGAAGCCTATCCCGAATGCTAAGATTGCTGAGATGGGAGTAGGGCGGAAGCCTATCCCGAATGCTGAGATTGCGGAGATGGGAGTAGGGCGGAAGCCTATCCCGAATGCTGAGATTGCTGAGATGGGAGTAGGGCGGAAGCCTATCCCGAGTGTTGAGATTGCTGAGATGGGAGTAGGGTGGAAGCCTATCCCGAATGCTGAGATTTCTGAGATGGGAGTAGGGCGGAAGCCTATCCCGAATGCTGAGATTGCTGAGATGGGAGTAGGGCCGAAGCCTATCCCGAATGCTGAGATTGCTAAGATGGGAGTAGGGTGGAAGCCTATCCCGAATACTGAGATTGCTGAGAGATTTTACTGATATTTGGGAATGCAGAGTTTTATGACTGTAAGGACTGAACATATTGTTGAGATTTATGAATGCAGAGACTGTGAAAACATATCGTAAAGTGCAGAGAATGATTGTAGAAGTTCATGTGGATTTGAAATTCTTTTTAATGTTCGGATTTTTATGAAAGAGAGTCTCTTATTTATTTTCCTTTTCTTTCCTGTTCTTTGTTCGAAGTTCATTTAACTTTAATGGCGTTTCCCAGTCAATTTGCACAAAAAGAGGTGAAGGCAAAATGTGACATGGTCACTTTCATTCCAATCTTGTTGAAAATACATCGTACAACTCGATCTGAAATATTCCTCATACAATCCATGACTCAAAACGGACTATGTATGATTCCTGTTGATCTATCAAAAGGTATCTATTAAATCCATGTCTGAATAGTAAGGTACATGGTCAATAACATCACCTTCCAAGCCACCCTTGGCAGGAATGTCGCATGGATGTGCTTTGGAAGTGTGCTATCTCCCATGTAACTCACAGTTCGTAGGGCCGCAGACTCTCCAATTCTGGATCTGGCTGGAAATGGTATGGTGCCTTTCTGTCATTCATCTTTCTAAAAGTGACGGAGATCCGCTCCACTGGTACTCCCGGTATGCAATGCTTTGCGACGTCTGCTCCATTTCCTTGTAATATCATGACGGAACCTACCGGAAGTGGTATTTCCACTGGCCCTTGGAACTTACCCGGGCCTGCTATCTGGAGGTCAGATCCTAACATGATATTGCACTGGTTGACGAATGAAACTGTGCAGAAAGGTCTGACAAAGTCGTGGTGGTCTATGTGTGGAGGTATGCAGTCGCCCTTCTGATAGATGTTGATGATGCAACTGTTGGGTATGCAGTCTACTGGAAGTACCCTCCACGTTATCATTCTTCTCACCATTCTTTTAATTATTCTTGGCATGGGATCCACCTCACCGTGACGGAGTATCCCTGGTGGATTCTCTTTTCTGTCTTCTGCGAAGTTATAGCAACATCCGCATTGTATTGTGACTCTTCTTTTCCCTAGCATCCATTTCCAGGGTTTTGAATAAGTCTTTTCTCTCAGACGGCCTGCTCGACCCATCTTCTGAAGTTCTAGAATGCAATCCACAATCTGCTGTTGCTCGTATTCTGAGAATACACCTGTGTGTAACTCGAGGCCTTCCAAAATGTTGATTCTTCTGCCTCTAATCCTTTCAAAGTATTCAAAGGTCTTCTTTTCAACTAGCTGCATTTTCTCCAACTCATATTCTGGAATTATCTGAAGTCCTCGGTGTCTGGGAACGTTGGCTCAACCCCAGCACGTTCTCCTACATGTCTCGGTTCCTCGGGGATAGTCTCTGTAGGGACATCCTCCGGGGTTGCTTTCGCAACAAGACTCCTCGGGTCTGGTATATCTGCCCGGCGTTGAGGCACCGACTCTATTTCTGCTCTTCCTGGTATTTCTTTCATCTGTTCCAACCTTTTTGGAGTTGGCTTTCTTCTTTCTGGTTCTTGGCGAACCGGCCTCTTTGGGGCATTGCACTAATAGTACCCACTGTCTGTCCATGTTGATCTTCTGCTAGCTTTGTCAACATTTTGTGAATACGACGATTCTTATTTCGTCTCTGGGTAGCAGTGAGAGTAGCTCTTCTTACTCCTTGAATTTTTGCGGGCGCGGCACAGACAAGCCTACCTTCTGCTGTAGCAACCACAGACATAATTTTCTTATCTTCTGCGGCGTTTGTTTTTCTTTTCTTGTTGTTGGATTAGTGGCTCGGGCCACCCACTTTCATCATTGTTTGGGTGTGAAGTTCTTCTCGATCAATTGGGATCCAATCATTTTCTTCGTATTGTAAGCCAGCTGGTGTGAAGTCCGGGTCAATCTCTATCACTGCTCCATCCTTCACCCTCTTTTCATCAAGTGCGAGAATCACGCCATTTCTAAAGTTTAGGACCAACCGCCCGTTCGACATTTCCCTGCACAAAAGACAAGGAAAGGATCAGGGGCTGTACTAAGAACAAGAACATTAAGAAAGTATTTATCACTGAAGACTCTTATTCACTTACTCCAATTTTAATTTTTAAGGAAAGTAGGAATAGATGAAGAAAGATCAGGAACAAGATTTAATTTGAAAAGAAGTGTAAAACTTTATTATTATGATTTTCACATATTTTATTTTTAGCACATATATATTTTTTTTTATCCATTTTTTATGTTTTTGGGTTCGGACCCTGTCACAAAGTGATTACTTTACCCGTGTTTCTAGGGATAAATCTCTATTTTAGAGGCCACCCTTCGAAACATCAGGTTGCATAATACATCTTCAAATATCGTCCGTTGATTGGTAGCATTTGTCGTTCTCCTTGGCAATTCACAAGTTGGTAGGAGCCTCCTGAGTAGACTGCCTCAACTACAAACGACCCTTCCCAAGTCGGTTCAAATTTGCCTCCTATCTTGCGATGTGTAAGAATAGGTCTTCTGAGAACAAGAACTAAGTCACCAACTTTGAAAGTTCTTTGGCGGACCAGTTTATCATGGGCCTGGATCATCTCAGCTTGGTACAGTTCTAAATTTTGTTGTGTTGCAAGTCTTTTTCCTTCCAAGTTTTCCAGTTCTTCCAGTCGTAATCTGGCATTTTCTTCTGTAGTAATTTTATTTGCAACTGCAATCCTGAGTGATGGAAGTTGAACCTCTAAAGGTAAAACTGCCTCGGATCCGTACACCAAAGTCTAAGGTGTAGACTGAGTAGGAGTCCTTAAAGTCGTCCTGTAGGCCCATAAGGCTTCTAACAACTTCTCGTGCCAATTTCTTTTGTTATCATCCAAAGTTTTCTTTAAAATATGAACGAGAGTTTTATTAAAAGCCTCGGCCAAGCCGTTTTCTCTTGGGTAATAGATCGTTTAATATCGCCAATCGATTCCATGTCTTCTGACAAAATTGTTGATTTTTGTACTTCTGAATGCGGGCCCATTATCTAAAATGATTCTGCGCGGTACTCCGAAATGATATAAAACTTGATTCTTGAAAAATTATAGCACGTGGTGTGCCTTTACTTCTCTGAGTCGAACTGCTTCTGCCCATTTAGAGAAAGAGTCTGTAGCTGCAAGGATGAAGCGATGTCCTCTTGAAGAAGGTGGTTCTATCGAACCCACTATATCTGTGCCCCAACACTCAAATGGCCATGACGCAATTGTCGGATGTAGCACATTTGGAGGTTGGTGTAGAACCACTCCGTGCACTTGACACTGGTGACAACTTTTGGCAATCTTCATGCGATCGGTCATCATCGAGGGCCAATAATACCCTAGTCTTTTAATTTTCATTTTCATTTTCGGACCCGACTGATGAGCGCCACAAAGTCTTGAATGCACTTCTTTGACAATTGCACGAGTCTCGGACCCGCTCAGGCATCTTAACCACATCTGATCAAAAGACCTTCTGTATAATGTATTGTTTATTATTGCGTAAGACAGCTTTTTTCATGATTTGATGTGTGAATGACTTATCGTCTGGTAATTTCCCTGTCTGCAGGTAGTCTATTAGAGGCTGATGCCAATCTTCTGTGTTTTCCGTCACTGCTGCCACTGATTCCTCTGCTTTTCCTGATTTCTGTATCATATCCATGTCGAGCTGTGATAGGACCTGTCGTCTTTGAACTAACATTTCAACTGACTCATCTTGTAAGCAGGCAAATTCTTTTGCAAGGCGAGCTAACGCATCCGCGAGAGCATTCTCTCTTCTGGGGATCTTGTAGATTGTTACATTCAGAATTCGTTCCAACAATTTCATGGCATACTGAAAGTATTGCTCGAGTCTTGGCTTTAAGATTCTGTATTGTCCTGTAACCTGTTGAACGATCAACTGAGAATCTCCGTAGATGTTGATGTCCGTTATTCTCATTTGAATGGTCAGTTCTAGTCCTGTTATGATAGCTTCGTATTCTGCCTCGTTGTTTATGCATGGCTCTGTTAAGTGGTAGGAGTATCTTAACATCCCCCACTCCGGTGTTATAAAGATTAGTCTGATTCCTGCCTTACCGGGCACTATCATTTGCAATTCTTTGTCTTTCCGTGCCGAGGATGCTCCGTCGAAGTATAGTTCCCAACATCGATCATTAGTGTCTTCTAGGTTCATTATCTGCTCATCTGGCAAGTTGTCATTGAGAAGCGATTCTGCCGGCAAAGGGTGTGCTGCAAGGAAATCTGCTAGGATTTGTCCCTTTACGGCATGGAGAGGAACGAAAGTTATGTCGAATTGCAATAAAATCATGGACCACCTGGCAAGTCTGCCAGAAAGTGTTGGACGGGTCATCAAATATTGCAACGGATTAACTTTCGAGATAAGGTTGACCTTATGAGAGAGCATGTAATGCCTGAGCTTTTGGGCGGCAAAGATCAGGGCCAAACAATGCTTCTCAATTGGAGGATACTTTACTTCCATCGGAATCAAACGATGGCTTAAATAGTAGAGAGCATTTTCTTTCCCCGCATCATTGACCTGGGCTAGCAGGGCTCTAAGGGAGTCGTCTAGAGCCGTGGTATAAAGTATCAACGGTCTACCTGAGACTGGGGCTGCTAATACAAGAGGTGTCATTAAGTATTGTTTAATGTCCTCGAAGGCCCGTTGGCATTTTTCTTCCCAAACGAATTTGGCTTCCTTTTTAACTAATGCCGAGAAGGGCTGACACCTACCTGACAAGTTCAAAATAAAGCGTCGAAGATATGCCAGCTTCCCTTGAAAGGATCGTAGTTGTTTTAAGGTTTTGGGAGGCAGCATCTCTAAGATAGCGTTAATCTTTTTGATTCCGCGATGTCGGACAACAAATCTTAAGAATTTCCCGGAGGTGACGCCGAAGGCGCATTTTAAGGGATTCATCTTAAGGTTGTATTGCCTTAGTCGCTCGAAGACAATTCTCAAATCATACAGGTGATCTTCCTTCAATTTGCTTTTGATGACCACATCATCCACATAGCACTCAACTTGGTTGTGAATGAGCTCATCAAAAATCTTTGCCATTGCTCTTTGGTATGTTGCTCCAGCGTTCTTTAGTCCGAATGGCATTACTGTGTAGCAATACACTCCGATTGGTGTCCTGAATGCTGTGAGCTTTTCGTCTTCTGGTGCCATCTTTATCCGGTTGTATCTCGAAGATCCGTCCATGAAAGAGAATATTTCATGTGTCGAAGCGATGTCAATCATCAATTGCGGGATTGGTAGTGGAAATTCATCCTTCGGACATGCTTTGTTCAAGTCTCTCGAAATCCACACGATTCCGATCCGACCATTCTTCTTCCCGATCGGTACCACATTGGCTAGCCAAGTAGGGTATTGTTCTTCACGAACAAATTTAGCGTCGATTAGCTTCTTAACTTCAGCTATTACTTGTTGTTGAATTTCTAGACGCATTCTTCTGGAAGCTTGTCTGATTGGAACGGAAGTAGGATCCACTCCTAGCATGTGAACTGCAACTTCTGGAGCTAATCCTGGCATTTCGTCGTAACTCCAAGCAAAACAGTCCTTGAATTCCATTAATAGCTTGATCATTTCCTCGGAATCCTCTTTATTGAGTAAGGAGCTAACAAAGGTTAGTCTAGGCTTTTCATTAGTACCTAAGTTAATTTCCATTAACTCATCTATTGTAGATTTGATTTCTTCTTCAAATTCTGAAGGAGCATCTCCAATTTGTAGATCTTCAAGATCTTTTGTAGTTTCCAAATAGCCTTCATTAGATTCACAAGTGACAACCATGCAAAATTCCGTATCGTCAACTGAACCTACTGTGCAGAATCCGAGACCATGTTTTGAATTGGGAGGCCGGCCGGCATTGTTCCGTAATTTTTCGAAGTGTTGTGATCGACCTTTTGTCCATTGTCGAGGTAAAACACCACGCTGAATTAAATTTTGAACACAGGGAGAGTACCACTCAAAAGGTAATTCTATTAATTCGGAAGAAGTGACATCTTCAAATTATACATCGCTTTCAGTATTGGAAGAAGAAGTGCCACGGCAAAATTTGATTGGCTTTGCACCGCTGCTATGTACTTCTTTGACTACCATACCCTGAATCTTATTAGACTGGATCGGGGTCAGGTTCATAGTGTGTACATAGTGGTTAATCTTCTCGTACATCGATTTGTATTCTTCATTCCTTTCATCTTCGAGAGAAATCTTGAATTGTGGTTTCTTCCGGTTTATTGTAGCTGCTTCTTTCTTGACTTCCTCTTCTTCTTCAGAGCTGTTTTCCCAATCAACGTTGATCATTGGCTTTTTCTGTCCCACTGTCCTAGTGTCTCTTCCACGACCTCGTCCACGGCCTCAACCTAGGATGCGAGTTCTGGAGAAACTTTCACCATCTCGCCGTAAGGGAGTGGTGAGTGACTGTTGGACTAGAACTTCAGGTTCTTCATCGTCTCAAATTTCTTTTGCTTCATTTGGCACGGTGTTTTTGGAGAAGATTGTTTTCTTCGGAGGTGCGTAATAAGCCGCATCTTCATGGACTCCGATCTCATGTATGGAGAAAGGTTGCAAATCACCCTTAATGCACTGTTCTCCTCCTTCGTAGTATTTTATGCACTGATTGAGAGACGACAGTACCATCTGATTCTCATGTATCCATGGTCGGCCCAGTAGCGTGTTGAACGATGTTTCAGAATCAATTATATAGAATTTTGCGGTTGTCTTTGTAAGTCACCGATCGTCATCAACAGTGTTATTGATCCAAGGGCTCTTTCTCCTTTCTGGTTGAATCCTCTTAGTAACATCTTGTCCGCCTCAAGCTCGCGAGCATCAATTTCCAAGTATGCTAGCGTCTGAAGATTCATTATGTTGATTGATGCTGATTGTAACTAAAATGTACAACGATCGGTTGTGATCAGCTGTCCCAAGTAGTAGATCACTGTCCGTGAAGGTAACACCTCGTTGTTCCTTTAACGAGCAAACCTCGTCAAAGGAATCTCCGGCCATCTGAGCTAAACAAATCTCTGGATCAAGTAAGGCCTTGATCGAGCTTCCTCATCTCTTTTGATAAGATGAGAGCGTCGTAGATGCTCGGCTTGGTCGGTTGTTTCCTAAGATGGGCTAGCACGTTATAGTCCACTTTGTTATCATGTGTCTCAGTTTCTTCTCGAATGGGCAATTCTTCTGCTGGGGTTGATTCTTCCTGAACAACCACCTGCTTTCCTTTGTCTTTTGGACCCATTCTTGGAGGTAGAACCCTTCCGCTCCTTAAATTGACTTTTGTGATTTCTTCTGAATATGGTACTGAATTTACAGGTGTCTCCTTTTGAATTGGCATGACATGTTCTTTTGGAGTTGCTTCAGAATCTGAAGGCTCTAACTCTATTGTGATTGGAGTTCCTTGGAATTCACAAATATATTCATTGCTTGTTGAACTTTCGTAGCCTTCTTGATGAATGTCTTCTTTGTCATCGTGATTATCGAGGTTGTGTATGATTTGAGAATTATTATTGGTATCAAAATCGGGATCCAGATTAGATTGATTGTCGTTAGTTACGTAATCGTTAGAAAAAGTCAAAACGTAGCCAACGCCATAACTCTTATCATTATAAGATCCCGCCGGAGCGAGCAAATAATCATCTAGAGTCAGAGATTTGAGGAAATTTTCCCCCGAATCGGAAACAACCATCCTAGGATAAGCAGCCCCTAGCCTAGCCTTGGGAGCCTCGGTCTTTTCTTCTTCTTCGATCTCCTTCTTTTCTATGATCTTTTCTTCCTGGGGCGGTTCTTCAATTGCAAGCGATAGCGCCGGCTCGACAGGTTTCAAACTTTGAATTGAAGCATGTGCCAAAGCGGCCTGGATGCCATCCAAAATTTTCTTTGATGACTTCGTCCAAGCGGTACTCCATCCATCATCAGTTGTGTAAAGGTCTATCGGAACAACGAGATCCGTTGAAATAACATTGACAGAACTTCCTTTCTGGGGTTCTTTCATGTATTTCATCGGGATCGTTATGTTCCCTTTTCAGAGATTGTTGTCAAGCCAACTCTTGAAGGTGATGCAATCCTCTATTTTATGTCCAAGCATCTGCTGGTAAGAGTAGTAGTTGGGATGATCTTTCTTGTTAACTTCTTCTGGCTTCTTGGGTTCTGGTAGTCGAAAATCGGAAGTCTTCATCAAAATGCGGAACATCTTTGGCACTGCCTCATTCTTGAATGGGTATTCTCTATTTATAAGCTACTTTAACGTGCGCTGTGGGCGAGGCGGTTGCTCATATTGTTGGGTTGGCTGATAACCGGGTTGAGGCTGTTGGTAGTTCTACTGAGGTTGTTGATAGCTGGACTGCGGCTGCTCTGGCTGTATTTGCATTGGCTGTTGCCCTTATCAACTGCCGCGATGATCCCAGATTTCTTTTCAAATGTCTTCATAGGCTTCTGTTTGTATGTTTTGTCTACGAAACTTAGTTGCTTTGCTTCCTCTTGCAAGCTTCCGGCCTTGCTTAACCACTTCTCGAAAGTCTTAATTGTAAATCCCTTAAGGAGAAGTGCTATCGGGCCGTGAATGCTTTTAAGCAAGATACCGACTGCATGCTGCTCTTGTAGCTGTGGCTCACACTTCATGCTTAGATTTCTCCATCGAAGTATGTAGTCCACTAAAGTCTCATTCAGTTTTTGTTTCTCCACCACTAAGTCACCGATGGAGATATGGTACTGAGCTCCGGCAAACCATTTCACGAAGAGGTTTTCTAATTCTGAAAATGTCTTTACTGAACCGTTCGGTAACTCTACATACCAATCGAAGGCGATTCTTGACAGGCTGCTGACGAACTGTCGGAAGAGTAAGACGTCACTTCCACCGGCATTGCAACAACTAGCACGAAAATGTGCAATATGTTGTCGAGGATTTCCAGTACCATAAAGTCTTGAACAGAGGTGGTACAAAGCCTTTTGGGTATTGTACTGCATTAAATTCTTCATGCTCCGCTCTTAGAGTGTGCTAAGGCTTCTCGCACCTGCTGTTCTATCATGTTCTTGATGTCCTTCTCTGGAATCATATTCTGAGTAGAGTCTTTCTTTGGCTGATCGTCTCCATTAACAGATGTAATCTCTTTTCCTCCGTCTGTAATATGAATAACTTCTGGAGGCGTTTCTCTTGGGGGTTGAGCCTGACTCTGAAGAGTGGCTAGGGCTGCAGCCATCTCTTCCATCCTTTTGCCATTTGAGAGATTGTATCATCTTTTCTCGAATTTGTGCTCTTAGTGCTTCCGGTTCATCTCTCTCGCACTGCCGGAGCACCTTGCGAAGCTGACGATGCTCGTGTCTCGACCATGTTGATCTCCACATATTCGTCATCCATGAACTCTGACGAGTCAACTTCACCTCCAAACTTTTCTTCTCTTTCTCTTGCCAATCGTTGAATGTCGGTTCTTAGCTTTTCCATAGCGTCCTCCAATGGTCTTTTTCGTGCGGTTTCGCAGTTATCGTGCGATGGTTGTTGGATTTCCTTCTTGGGAGTCCCCTTCATTGCGGTGGTGCTTTCTTCGGACTCGAGTCTCCTGACGAGACTTTCCTTTTCAGGTCGTTGTTTCGGTCTTAATTGGCCGTAGTAGGACGCCATACCATCCTTCTAGCGAGTAGAAGGCCCAGGACCGGATGGTCCGTCTACCGAATTCCGGAAGCCGGTATCCTCCTTGATCCGTAATCCCGAAACAATAACGAGTGGACTAGCCTTCATCTTCTTATTCGGCTTTTCTGCGGTGCTAACGGGTTCTACTCGCGGCCCAAGACGGGACTTGGCTGGCACCCGCCCTATTCTTCTTAAAATCTCGGATACAGGACATTTCTCTTTCTTTGCTAACTTCTCTATCACAGTCTGTAGTCGGGCAAATGGTGTAGTCCTAGTCCTTTTCTTTCGGCTGTCGCTATAGTATGCGGGTCGAGGTAATGCAAAAGCAATTTTGCGGACATTTTCCTCGTCAGCTGCGGCGGAGAGGGGATGGAATCTACTTCCTTCCAAAAGTGGTGTATACTCAGGCAATGGTATGTACTCAGGTAGTGGTGTGTACTCAGGGATTTCTACCAAGAAAGCAACTTCAGCAGCTCTGGCTTTCCTGGCAATTTTTCTTCCTCTGTTTCTTCTCTGAGTCCGTGTTAGGGGTGGAACCCTTGAACTGGACCCAATTTCGAAAACAAAAGGTCTCGCACGGAGATCTGTACCCTCTATGGTAACATGCTCGTTACAAATTTGAATTTCCTTCCCTTTTAGTTTGGCGGAAGCCGGGGTAGGTGCAGAGACGACTAGACCGGTGGGGGTAGAGATACCGGTTCTCCTATGGACGAGTAGTATTCTTCTCGACTGGAACCTTTGCAAGGGAGGGAACTCTTGAGTCGACTTAAGGTCGAACTCGATCAAAGGCTTTTCGGCTTCGTGCACTTTGTCTGTAAGTGTGAAAAGGGTAACGTCCGTGATCTTGACATTTGTGTTCTCGAATCCTTGCAAAAAATGGATGATCCCATTGTCAGGCAGCTCATCCTTGTACACAGCGAAGTCCAGTCCATTGGTGAAGGAGAAAATCAGCTTCGGTGCAGACATTTTCTGCAAGGTAGATTCTGATTGTTAGTCCCAAATTATGCTTCTTCTCGTTAGGACGAAAAGAAAGGAATCGAAAAGAGTCCGAACACATTTTTGTTCATGTATTTATAAAAAGGAGTTATTTGTTAAAAGAGTCATTCATTAGAGGGTTTGTTTATTAGGAACGGAATATTCAAAGGTGTAGAGAAGGTAAGGAATCCGATTCAAAATTGGAAAGGAAGAGAAAGTCTTATGCAAGACTTCTCGACTCGAAGGACCTCTCCTAAACTAACACCTATTGGGGGTCTACCCCACCTCAGAAAAGAGGTAAAAGGATCTCGGAACCTTACCGTTTAGGGGTGTCTAAACAAAGGGCTCCTAAATCCGAGAGGAGTTGGTTATACTCGTTCAAGACGTAAATGAACGTGGTATTCCAACGGAAGAATTGTAGTTTGGTCCACTAGGGCATGGGCTCACTACCGATTTATGAAAGCAAAACCATTTGACCAAAATGGAGAGAGGAACTAGTCCTCACAGTGAGTCGCCGTAAGTTGTCGGCGTATTTTTAGGTTATGTGTTTTATTTTGAAAAGGGGTCGCCTAACAGAAATTGTCGGCTAATTTTAGATTTTAAATTTAATTTAAATATGTATATGTGGTTTAGAAAGTAGTATTTGATTTTGAAAATAATTTTAAGATATGAAATCAAATCGCTCTCACATCCCAAATAGTTTATATAAACGAGCATCACATCACAAACCGTGTATCTATCCCGAAGAATAGACACACTGCTTGATGATGGGGCTCGGTTAAATAAACTAGAAGATTTGTGACATCTGTTTGGTCTACGAACCAATTTTATAAGCCGATAAATTCCTCGCTTAATATAAATGGATTAAGCGGGGTTTATATTACTCGGGTTCTTAAAGTTCCCTATAAGGGCAAGCCCCTATAGTTAATTACATCTTAAATGACGGGAATCATCTAAGAAAACTCTCGATAATGATCAGTGGTTTTGCTCTCAAGAATTTTAAAGTTTAAGGTTTTCAAACAATTAGATTTTTGGAAATTTTCAATAGGGAATGACTCAAAATTAGAACAGGTTACTTTTGTGGATCCAAAAGAAGAGAAGTAGGAGAAGCTGAGGATCCAAGAAGAATCTTGGCAACTTCCCAAACTATCCTATTGTTTGGCTCGGTTTTAAGAAAATCCTAATATTATTTGATATTTCAATCTTGCCAATTTTAATTAATTTGGACTTATATTTGTATGATAAAATCATACAAATAGCCTCGAAGATGTGAGGGTTTTTGTCGTACCAAACGACTACCTCGGAGTCCCAAGACCGGTTAGGGCTTAATTTACATGACATGATCATGCAAATGCCTAACGAAGAGTTGAGGATTTATGTTGCATTAGGCAAACTACCTCGAAATCCTATGGCTTTGTTATTTAAAACTAGGAAAGGTTTTGCTGAAGTAGACCCGAGTTTTGTTGATGACGATGGCCGTGCTGCCCACCATGCTCCGAGCTCCTTGTTGTTGCAGAGGTTTAGTTTTAGAAGTCATAAATCAGGAGATGAGAGAAGTGTTTTGGTTTAGAAATCTTAAAATTCAAGTGTTTTTAATAATTTAATTAAAACAAATCTTAAAGTTGATTATAACAGAACCGATTAAGATCCCACGGTTCCGTCATCCCGGCACGGTTATTTTCATTGAATTCACTTAGTCCAGATGAATTTGCTAAACTCAACTGAATGAGTTCCACACTTTCATTTAGACCGTGGGAAATCCCGTTAGCAACCCGTGGGTTACATCATCCGAGGTATTCCCGATCATTCAATGAGACAATTTAATTTAGTTGCAATTGTAGTTCTGTTGTTCTGTTTGTGATTAAATTTTGAGTTGTTTTATATTTTGAAATGTTGTGGCGGTGAATTTTATGTTGCAGTGATTTTTAATTTAGTTTTAGTTTCAGTTCAGGGACTATCCTAAAGGTTTTGGTTTTCATGCAACAGTTGTTTATCATGCAAGAAAAGTAGAGTGCATTTGCAATAAAGTAAATTGCAATAAAATAAACGCGTACCTGGAGGGTCTTCCCGTCATCCCAAGCTGCACTTAAAACACATGTTAAGTTATTTAAATATTTGAAACAAGTATCTAGGTAAAGCTAAGGGAAAGGTTTTGGTTGTCTATCAAAGTCCTAGCCTTATAGCTAGTCATCTCCTATGACGTCTAACTTCTTGTATTTAGGTTTAAAGACAATTTTCTTCATCAAAGAACAATTAAGTTCAATTGTTCTTATAAACATCCTATCATATTGAGGAAGTGCTTAAGACGAGTCTTAAACATCTTTTCAATATTGCTAGGATTGTTCTAAGTCCAAATGGATTTAATTAATCGTGTGAAGTAATCATCCGAGGTTTAATTAAGTTTTGTTCTTTTGCTCGATGAACTAGGATGTTTGAATATCCTATGAGTGAAGTGCCACTTCACCTAATACTCCATCTAGGAGTTATGATAACAAGAGCTTTTAAGGGCAAATGATGTTTTAGTGATTTGTGATTTAAATTAATTTTTGATTAATGGATTTAAGTTTGGAATAGTGTTCAAGTTATTTTAGATCTGTTTCAAATTCTTTATGTCTTAAGTGATGTTATATTTAATTCTATTTAATTTAATTTAATTTAATTTAATTTAATTTTGTTTGATTTAATTTTAATTTAATTTTATTTTTAATTTAGTTTTAATTTTTATTTTATTTTAATTTTTGATTTAATTTAATTTAATTTAATATGTTTTAATTTAATTTAATTTAATTTAATTTAATTTAATTTACTTTAATTTTAATTTAAATTTTAAATTAATTTTATTTTAATTTTAATTTAATATTTTATTTTTTTATGTTTTAAAGATGATTTAATTTAATTATTAAAGTATTAATCTAATTGAAATTTTGATTTAATTTAGTTTGAATATT
>JAKZJZ010001498.1:0-27387 GCA_022702705.1 Papilionanthe hookeriana x Papilionanthe teres | reverse complement strand
GACCTAACCCAAACTTGAACCCAACTTAGCCTACTTTGAGCCCAAATGTCCCAAATTGAGCCGATGACTAAATGTGACCAAATCACCGCAAATGTGACCAAACTAAGTCCACCACAACCACCAAGTGAGCTCTAGGAACCACTCTAGATCCACCTAGCCCACTATAGTGGAGCCATGGAGCAAGGTCCCCCAAATTAGGGGATTTCTTACTTAAAGTGTTTAAACCTTAGGGATCTTTACCAAAACTGATCACCCACTTAATTACTCACCATGATGGTCTGACCACTAGCTCACGTGACTTCTGGCCACCTCCCCTGGCCTGGCTGGCCGGCCTAGTCGCCAGAGAAACCCAAACTGAGAGCCACCCAAGCCAATTTGAACCCAAACTCACCAACTGAGTTTCCAGCTCTAATTTCTCATTGGAGCTGATTTGCTTTCCACCTAGGCGGCAAAATGCACCCACATTAGCCCCCTATGCTCAACCCAGTTTGGGAAGAAGACACGGAGCAGTTGGATTGCGCGTGTATCAAGTGAACGGATCAGATCGCGCCGGTCGAACACTTGAAGCATAAAGCTCGTGATGACTCAGATGGCAGTGTCGAATGGGAGCACGCCGCGCAAGCCTTTGGAGCTGTTAAGGTTGTCGTGGCGCTGAGTCACTTAAGTAGGAAATTCTAGATTTTATGAATTATTTAAATCATGCCAACTTGAAAAATTTATAACTTGGTGTAGAAAAATCAGAAAAAATAAAATAAAAATACCCTCTTACTCAGTGAACAGAGGAGAATAATGTTGATTTGGTTTGAAGTTTATTTGATATTCGCTTCCAAAAGATAGCAAAAAACTTTGACTTAATTTATAAATAGCGCGGTTAGTGTATAAAATTAATATGATGTAAATTTAGAAAATATTTTTACACACTAGGGGTACTATGCAAGTATACGTATCGTTTCAAGTAATATAGGACTTCGAAACAAAAAACCCGATATCGATCCCACGAGGAAGAATTATAGTGATAAATTTTCTAAACAAAAAAATATTTTTTTATCTTTTAATTTAATTATAAATTACTATTAATTTACTAGATGCAAATAAAGAAAACAATAATAAGAAAATGATTTTATGAAATCTATATAAAATAAACAACTTTCTTTTGTTCAATTAATCTAAGATTTTTAAGATAATTTAATATTCGTTGGAGAATTTGATTTATGGTATTGTGCCAAATAGAAGCATTCTTATTCTTTACCCTTTGATCCATGCGCAAAGAACATTGGCTAATTTACAGAATAGGTTCGGATGTATTGTTAGTAGAATGGATTAATCTAGGATCACACTTCTAGATGTCCAAGGGTGGCTATGGTCGGCCCTACTAGTGACCCTTTCCTAATATATAAATCAAATTATAAGAATTTAGTCTGTCACTCTAAAAACTTATCAATTCTACGCCCTTTAAATCGTATCTTCCTATTTATTTGCACTTCACCTTGAAAAGCTCGCACATGGCCTTGTCGGCATTATTTTTAGGTTGTATTGTATTTTAAAAGGGGGGTCGCCTAACAGAAGTTGTCGGCGAATTTAAATTTTAAATTTAATTTAAATATATATAATTTAGAAAGTAGTATTTGATTTTGAAAATAATTTTTAAATTTGAAAGTTTTAAGATATGAGATTAAACCGATCTCACATCCCCAAATAGTTTATATAAACGAGCACCGCACCACAAACCGTATATCTATCCCTAAGGATGACACACCGCTCGATGGTGGGGCTTCGATCAAATAAACTAGAAGTTTTAGTGACATCCGTTTGGTTTGCGAACCAATTTTACAAGCCGACAAATTCCCCTGCTTAATATGAAAATATCAAACAGGGTTTATATTACTCGGGTTCTTTAAAATTCCCTATAAGGGCAAGCCCCTATAGTTAATTACATCTTAAGTGACGGGAATCACCTAAGAAAACTCTCGATAATAATCAATAATTCTCGCTTTCAAGAATTTCAAAGTTTAAGGTTTTCAAAGATTGAATTTTGGAATTTCGATAGGGAATGGATCAAATTTTGGAACATTTTGTTTTGTGAATCCAAAGGAAGAGAGGTAGGAGAAATCACCGATTCGAAGTGAACTTCGATAATTTCCCGACTATCCTATTGTTTGTCTTGAATTTAGGAAAGTCCTAATGTTTATTTGATATTTCAATCTTGCCAATTTCAATTAATTAGGGCTTATATTTGTATGATAAAATCAAACAAATAGCTTCAGAAGATGTGAGGGTTTATTGTCGTATCGGACGACTACCTCGGAATCCTAAGACCGGTTAGGGCTTAATTTGCAATGCAAATGCCTAACGAAGAGTTGAGGATTTATGTTGCACTAGTGCAAGCTACCTCGAAGTCCTATGGCTTGGTTGTTTTAATTCTAGGAAAGTTTTGCTGAAGTAGACTCGGGTTTTGCTCGATGACGATGGTCGTGCTCGCCCACCATGCTCCGAGCTCCTTGTTGTTGCAGAGGTTTAGTTTTAGAAATCATAAATCGGGAGTTGAGAAAAGTGTTTTGGTTTAGAGAAAATCTTAATTTCCAGGTGTTCTTTATGTTTTATTTAAAACAAATCTTAAAGTTGATTATAACGACACCTAGGTTAAGATCCCACTGGTTCCATCCTTCCGGCATCATTATTTTTATCGGATTCACTTAGTCCGGATGAATTTGCTAAACTCAACTGAATGAGTTCCACACTTTCATTTAGACCGTGGGAAATCCCGTTAGCAACACGTAGGTTACATCATCCGAGAGTATTCCCGATCATCCAACAGGACGTTTTAATTTAGTTGTAATTGTAGTTTTGTGTTACGTTTGTGATTAAATTTTGAGTTGTTTTATATTTTGAAATGTTGTGGCGGTGAATTTTATCTTGCAATGACTTTTAACTTAATTTTGGTTTCAGCTTTAGGAGTCTATCCTAAAGGTGTGGGTTTTCATGCAACGATTGTTTTATCATGCAAGAAAAATAAACGCGATTACGATAAAGTAAATTGCAATAATGTAAATCTTTGGAAAATAAATTGCAGAAAGTAAATTGCAATAATACAAATGCGTACTCTGGAGGGTCTTCCCGTCATCCCAAGCTGCACTTAAAACACAATTAGAATATTTAAGCAAGTTCCTAGGTAAAGCTAAGGGAAAGGTTATGGTTTTCTACCAAATTCCTAATCCTATAGCTAGTCATTTCCTATGACGTCTAGGTTCTTTGTGTTTTGGTTTAAGGACGATTTTCTTCATCAAAGAATAATCAAATTCAATTGTTCTTATAAATGTCCTATCATATTGAGAAAGTGCTTAAGAAGGATCTTAAACATCTTTTCAATATTTCTAGGATTGTTTTAAGTCCAAATGAATTTAATTATATAAATGAATTAATCGTCCAAGAATTTCAAGTTTTATTAAGTTATCTTCGCTTTCAGTATTAATCTGTAGGACATTTGAATATCCTATAAGTGAAGTAACATTTCATTTAATGTTTCGTTTAGGAGTTATGATAACTAAAACTTTCGAGGTAAATTAGTATTCAAATGATTTGATTTAAGTTAAAGAGTTTAAATTTGGAATAGTGTTCAAGTTGTTTTATATTTAATTTAATTTAATTTAATTGAGTTTGATTTAATTTAACATAGTTAATTTAATTTGATTTGGTATTTAATTAATTTGATTTGATTTAATCTAATTTAATTATTTAATTTAATTTAATTTAATTGTTTAATTTAATTTAATTTAATTTTAATTATTTAATTTAATTTAATTTAATTGTTTAATTTAATTTAATTTAATTTTAATTTAATTTAATTTAATTTAATTTAATTGTTTAATTTAATTTAATTTAATTTAATTTGTCTTAATTTAATTTAATTATTAAATTTAATTTAATTTTAATTTAATTTATCTTTAATTTACTTTATTTTTAATTTTAATTGAAATTTTCGAAAGAGTTTAATAATTTGACTTTAGTTTAATGATTAAGTCTTTTAATATTTTGAATTTGAATTATCATTTTAATTAAGAGTTGAATATTAATGAGATAATTAATTTAGGGATTTTTAAATTAAAGAATAAATCTCTTCCTAATAATATCCCTTATTTTAATAATTCCAATTTTATTATTCTTCCAAATTTAATCAATTATTTAATTAAAGTTTAATCATTTTGAAATTGTTTAATGGGTTTCTACCCTTTAATTATTTAAATTTCAATCATCCAAATCAGATTAAGATCAAATATTTTACTTGTTAAATTTTTATTAAACCTAAAGTTTTAATTAAGGATTAAAATCTAATTACCATTTTACCCTTTAAGCTTAATAATTTCATAACTCACTAAATTGAACTTAAATGAACTTGAAATTTTTATGTGACTTCACTCATATGTCAATAAAGACATGAGAGGAGAAAAAGTGATTTTTCTGTATTTAATTTATTTATATAATTATTTTTGGTAGAAAATAGAGATTTTCAAGGAAATTTGATAACATGACCAAGGGAAAGTTTCGTCCTTAAGAAAATTAGGGGACATTCCTAATGACCAGAGAAGCACTTGGACCAATTTTGGTGATTTTTTGAATTATATTATTTTTATTATAATTATTTTGAGTTTTGGAGTGTTAATTAATTTAAAAATAAAATAAATATTGAAAGATGGATTTTATATTTTTCAAAAATCTCTCTGATATCAAGGAAACCAGAGAATCAAATTTTGCAATTTTCTGATTTTTCTATGATTTATAATAATTATTTTAGTGAAAATGCTAGAAAATACATTTTTTTTAATTTTAAAATTACCCTAGGGCTTTAAAATTCAATATCTCACTAAATAGACCTAAGAAAAATGTGGGGTTTGTTCCTAAGTGATTAAAATTCAAAATGTGACATTTTGGTGAATTTTATTATTTTTTGTGATTTTTATTATTTTTAATTATTAAAAATATTAAAATATTATTAAAAATCAACTTTTTTAGAAAATTGAAATTTTAATTTTCTTAGGTTTCCTGATATCGGAGAGGCTCCAAAACCAATTTGGTGAATTTTTAAAAAGTATTTTAAAAGTTATGAATTTTTAAAGTTTAAAATGGCTAAGTGGCTTAATTAACCCAATTAGTGGGGCTAACCAAGTCCAATTGACCTCAAATTTTTATGGTGGATTCCTCCGATCCTAAAGGTCAGTGGAGAATTGATTTCAAGTCAATTTGATGCTCGGTTAACTCTAATTAATTAAAGACCTATTTTGGGTGTTTAAGCCGATTAGGGTTAATGCGAGTGAATTAACTCAAGTCCTATTTTTCCAGAGTTCTCTCAGTCATAAGGAACATCACCAAATATTTCTAGAATTTATTTCACAACATGCTAATTTTTAGAATTAAAATACTCAAAACAACGAACATACATTTGAAAAATAAATAACTTTTCACGAGAGATGGCCTCGACCTTGGAAAATTCGGGGAATGTTCCCGAGTTCGGAGGCTTCAAAGCCCTATGGTCTCATGCCATGGTGAATTGTATACATGCATGGAGAATTAAATGTATGCAGAGAGTAAATAAATTATAAAAAATAAAATACTTAATGAAATTAAATGATTTCTTTTCCACATTATTCTCCTCTCGTTCACCTGAGCGAGAGGGTATTTTTATTTTATTTTTGTGATTTTTCTACACAAAGATATGGATTTTTGAAGTTTAGGGAATTAAATAAATAAGAAAATACCCTAATTTTCTATTTATCCACGCGGCGCCGGCGCATCCTCGGCGACTCCGAAGGCCACGCGGCGCGTTCCCATTCGACGCCGCCACTCGAGTCGAGCAGCCGGGCCCCGCGGTTCTCGTACCGTCTCCCGGTCCGACGCAATCCCGGCCGTCCGTGCGCGCGTGTATCGAATGGACGGCATCCGTTCATCGTCCCCAAGTGTTCTCGCCCGAGAGCCGTCCACACTAAATCCCTAAGATCTCACTCGATTCTCGATGGATTTTTACGTTCTTATACTCTATGGATTCGTCTCGAAGAGACGAACACATCTATACGGTTAACATGCATTGGAACTAAGGCATTTGAAATAGAGAATCTTCGAAAGCTCGGGATGAAGAGTTAGCTCATACCTTGGCTCGGAGAAGTGTGACTTCAATCCGAGAGTTGTTGCACCTTCGATTGGGTCCTAGCAAGCTCCGGATGAAGTCTCTCGGTGCAGTGAATTGTCCGGATATGATTTCGACCAAGCCCGATCACAAAGCTTGGAGGTCGGAGCAACCGGGTGGCTCGGAGATGGGGCTTTTGGTGGTGGACACCTTCCCTTGGTGCAGTGAAGGTGTAGAGCCAATCGATTTGGGAATTGGCTCACTCGTGGAGAAGTGTCCTGGTTTTTGGGCTAAAGTTTGAGCTCGAAATCGGGCTCGGCTAGAAGGAATTGGGGCTGGAATTCGGTGGGGATCGGGTGCTCTATGTGTAGAGAGTGATGCTGGAGTGATTTTGGCGAGTTTCCTTAAGGTTTTTTTCGGCCCCTCTCATGGCCGAGAGGGGTGGAGTTTAAATAGGAGAGGGTGGAAGGCCTCTCGGAGGGAGTTAGGGCTTGGGATCGAGCCTGCTGCGGTGAGGAGAAGATCGGCCATGGTGACCACTGGGCATGGGGCGGCTCGGCAAGTGAGAATTTCAATGTTGGCTCACATGTGAGCTCTCGGCCATGGTGTTTTCCGGCGGCTCGGTGGTCGGCCGGCCGAGCAATGGTCACCATCTTGGTCAGGTGGGTCGGGTGCGGGGTTTAGTGTAGGCGATTGAGGTTTGACATGTGTAAAGGAGTTTGATTTAAATGGAATGGGAGAAGGCTCACTTTGGCTTGGTTTGGGTCAACCCACCATTTTGGGCTTGGTGCACCCTTCCAAGCTCGATTTTGAGCTGAGGGAATCATTTAGGTCGGCTTAGAAGGAGTGGTGAAGTCTCCATCCATGATGAGGTGGCTAAACATGGTTTAGTGTGTGACATGATTAAGGTAAAAAAGGGTTAAAGGAGGTTTAAGAAAGAACCCCCTCTTCTTGCCATAAATGGACTAATGACAAGTCAAAGCCCTCATGGCTTCATGTGGCTTGTCAATGGCTTGCATGGCTTGTCTTTGGCTTGGGGAAAGTTGAGTCAATTTCATAAAAATGGGTTTTAAGAAATTTTTGGTAATTTGATGGGAATTTGAATGAAGCTTCATTTGGAATAATTCAATGATGATTTTAGGACTTAGGTAATGGATTTAATTAAATAGATGACAAATGGAGATGTCATGTGGGCTTTAGGGTAGATTTGGGCTTTTGAATTTTGAAGGAAATGGGCTTTTAGAAGGGTTTAAGGGAAGTGGGCTTTTAAGTTTATGAATGTGTTCATGGATGAAAATTTTTGTAAAAGGTTGGGCCAAATAATTGTTGGGTTTAGCTCATGGATGTGTCATGAGTAACTTGAAACAAATTTGGGGTAGTTTGGGCTTGAATTGGGTTGGATTTGGATTCTTTTGGTGAATGGGCCAATATAGGTCAAATGGGCTAAGTTGGGCCAATGTTGGGCTAGGGTTGAAATTGATGTAGAATTATTGTTAAGAAGTGTTTATGGGAGTGTTTCGAAAGAGGTTTTTGACTTTGGTTGGGCTTTGATTTTTTGGGTTTGGGTTCATCTTGGGTTAGGTTTGGGCTTAGGTCGAAAAATGGGCCTTGTAAGGTCAGTAAGTGGAGTTTGGATCCAAATGTCAATCAAATTGGACTTGGATTTGATCTAGATTGGTATTGGGGATGTTGAATTGAAGTTTAGAATTGAATTGGACCAAAATTGGGGTCAATTGGGTAGGTTTGGTTTGACATTGGGTTCACTTTGGGTTAAAATGGGTCAATTTGGGGATTTTGACAAAAGTAGGGTAAATTGACAAAATTGGCCCATGGTGTAGTTGGACAAAATGAAATTGGGAATATTTAGGATTTTCTGGAATTTTCTGGGAATTTTCTAAATTTTTGGATTTTTAGGCCAAGAAGGGTATTTTGGGTATTTGGAGGGTATCGGGGGGTATTTTTGGAATCTTTGGTATTTTTTGGTATGGATGATCAATTTGAGTGATTTGGAGATGTTTGGGATTGATTTTGGAAAATTTTGGGTAACTTGGAAATTTTGCGAAAATTTGGGTAATTTCGAGGTTTTGGGTAGGTTTAGTAGGTGTAGGGTCCCGGGGTCAAAAATTGAAAATTTGGGAAATTTAAGATTGGGTGGATTTAGGTGGAAAGAAATCATTTTGGTTGAGCCATGAAACCATTTCGAAGCCATATGAGCCATGAAACCATTTCGAGCCATATGAGTACGAGAGAACTCATTTGAGGCATTCACTATGTTGTTCCTAACCTCTTAGCGAGGGCTTAGGGGTTAAGGACCATCCATGTGAATCACCTGCATGAGTCAGGAGGTCAAGTTGGGTATGGGTGTGGTTTTAGGAAGTGTGTGGAAATGTAGTGTGTAAGTGTAGTGTATGTCAGCCCCCTCACCGGACCGAGCCACCTGTGAGCGATCCTAAGGCCAAAGAGTCCCATAGGAACTCATCCTTTAAACTTCCACATTTGATTTCAACCCTCTAGGTGATTAGGGGTCTATAGTCGAGTTTGTGGAGTTTGCGGGGAGTTTAGAAGTGGTTTGAATTTCTAAAAGGCGGGTCCCGATTCTAGTCCTCTAAGATAGTCGAAGGAAAAGCCTGAGGCTAGATCCTAAGCACTAAAAGAAGAAAGGAAGACCTCATCGAAAATGAGGTCAACAAATGGACCCCAATAGGTGTGGTGGTGACGGAGCACACCGCGCGTATCGGTGTTGACCGAAGCGATCAACAAAACCAACACGGATGTCCAGTGACGAACTTAGGACGAAGTAGAAGAGTTTACTGCGGGAGTGTCGAGTATATCTGCGAAGCCGGAGATTCTTGAACTCTCGGCTGGGAAAGGAAAAGGAGGTAAATCCCAAATCACATGATCGCAGGGAATTTCGACTTAGATTTTATTTTGTTTCAATTTAAGCTTTGATGTGTGAGTTTAAATTTTAGTTTGGAGTTTCAATTTAGATTGAAGTTTTGTCAAAATTAATTTGAAGGATTTGATTTGAAATGAAAATTGGAATTTTGAGGTTTTAGATGTAACATCTCCAACCTCGAAAGAAAATTGAATTGATTAGATTGAATCGTTACGATGAGAAGATATCTCAGAGCAAAGCGGTGTTGGATGTAAAATCCTTAACCTCAAGAGTTTGATTTTGATGTATTTCATTGCGATAGGGAAATGATCCTAAAGCAATGCAGTTTTGGATGTAAAATCCTCGACCCAAAAGGTTGAATTTTGATGTATTTCGGTGCGATAGGAAGAGAATCCTAAAGCGATGCGGTCTTGGATGTAACATCCTCGACCCAAAAGTTGAATTTTGATGTATTTCGGTGCGAATAGGAAAAGAATCCTAAAGCGGTGCGGTCTTGGATGTAAAATCCTCGACCCAAAAGTTTGATTTGATGTATTTCGGTGCAATAGGAAAAGAATCCTAAAGCGATGCGGTCTTGGACGTAAAATCCTCGACCCAAAAGTTTGATTTGATGTACTTCGGTGCGATAGGAAAAGAATCCTAAAGCGGTGCGGTCTTGGATGTAAAATCCTCGACCCAAAAGTGTTTGAATTTGGATTTGATGTATTTCAGTGCAGTAGGAAAAGAATCCTAAAGCAGTGCAGTCTTGGATGTAAAATCCTCGACCCAAAAGTTTGATTTGAATTTGGATTTGATGTATTTCGGTGCGATGGGAAAAGAATCCTAAAGCGGTACGGTCTTGGATGTAAAATCCTTGACCCAAAAGTTTGAATTTTGATGTACTTCGGTCTGATAGGAAAAGAATCCTAAAGCGGTGCGATCTTGGATGTAAAATCCTCGACCCAAAAGTTTGATTTGATGTATTTCGGTGCAATAGGAAAAGAATCCTAAAGCGATGCGGTCTTGGACGTAAAATCCTCGACCCGAAAAGTTTGATTTGATGTACTTCGAGTGCAATAGGAAAAGAATCTAAAGCGGTGCGGTCTTGGATGTAAAATCCTCGACCCAAAAGTGTTTGAATTTGATTTGATGTATTTCGGTGCGGTAGGAAAAGAATCCTAAAGCAGTGCAGTCTTGGATGTAAAATCCTCGACCCAAAATGTTTTGAATTTTGGTGTATTTCAGTGCAATAGGAAGAGAATCCTAAAGCAGTGCAGTCTTGGATGTAAAATCCTCGACCCAAAAGTTTGATTTGATGTACTTCAGTGCAATAGGAAAAGAATCCTAAAGCAGTGCAGTCTTGGATGTAAAATCCTCGACCCAAAAGTGTTTGAATTTTGGTGTATTTCGATCGATAGAAGAGAATCCTAACGAGTACGGTCTTGGATGTAAAATCCTCGACCCAAAGTTTGGATTTGATGTGATTGAGACTTGAAATGCGGAAAGATTGAATTTGAGATTTGGAAGGATGAGTTTGAACTCGATTGAAACTCGATTTAAGATTTGATTTGAAATTTGAAAGATCAAGTTTGAAACTTGATCGAGATTGGATTTGGATTTTGATTGAGAATTTGATTTGAGATTTGGGAAGATCAAATTTGAAATTTGATCGAGAGTGGATTTGGAATTTGATTGAGAATTTGATTTTGAGAGTTTGGAAGGATGGAATTTGATTTTGAAGTTTGAAAAGATTGAAATTTGATTCGGAATTTGGAAAGATTGAATTTGAGATTTGTGTTGATTTCGTTTATCTTTTAATGGTTCAAATTTTATTTTGTTGTTTATTTAATGTTCATGTGAACTTGGTATTTGTCATTTTTAGATTTTTTTAGAAAGTTTTCTTTTATTCTCTTTTTTTCTTTTCTGTTCTTTGTTCGAAGTTCATTTAACTTTAATGGCGTTTCCCAATCAATTTGCACAAAAGAGGTGAAGGCCAAAAACGTGACATGGTCACTTTCATTCCAATCATGTTGAAAATACGTCGTACAACTCGATCCGGAATATATTTCATACAATCCATGTAGACTCAAAACGGATCTGTGTATGATCTTTGTTGATCCATCAAAAGAATCATCCGTCGAAAATCCATGTCCGAATAGTGAGGTACATGGTCGATAACATCACCTTCCAAGCCATCCTTGGCAAGGATGCCGACTGGATGTACATTGGAGGTGTGATATTTCCCATGTAACTCACGACTCGTAAGGCGGAGGTTCTCTAGCTACGGATCCGGTTGGAAATGGTAAGGTATTTTGCTTGTCGTCCATCCTCACGAAAGTAAGCGAGATTCGCTCCACGGCACCCCGGTATGCAATGCTTTGCGATATACTGCTCCGTTACCTTGCGGTATCATGACGGAACCCACCGGTAAAGGTATCTTTGCTGGCCCTCGGAACTCACCCGGGCTCGCTATCCGGAGGTCGGATCCGAACATGATGTTGCACTCATTCAAGAAAGAGACCGGTGCGAAAGGTCGACGAAGTCGTGGTGATCAATATGTGGGGGTATGCGGTCACCCTGTTTGTAGATGTTGATAATGCGGCTATTGGGTATGCAATCTGCTGGCGAGTACCCTCCATGTTATCAATCTTTTTACCATTCTCTTGATAACTAATGGCATCGGATCTACTTGCCCATGACGAAGTATTCCGGTGGGTTTCCTTTCTGTCTTCGACGAAAGTTGTAGCAGCATCCGCATTGTATTGTGATTCTTCCTTTCCACGGCATCCATCTCGGGGTTCCGAGTATGTGTTTTCCCTCGGGCGGCCTGCTCGGCCCATTCTTTTCGGATCCCGGATACGGTCCACGATTCGTTGTTGTTCATACTGCGAGAATACGTCGGTGTGTAGCTCGAGGCCTTCTAGTATGTTGATTCTTCTTCCTTTAATTCTCTCGAAGTATTCGAAAGTTTTCTTTTCAACATTCTGCATCCTCTCCGGCTCGTATTCCGGAATGATCTGCGGATGGCGAGGCCTTGTGACATATTGTGGGATATATGGTTCAATCCCTTCACGTTCCCCTGCATACCTCGGCTCCTCGCGGATGATGTACGTCGGGACATCCCCGGGGTTGCTTCGCAACATGGTCATGCACTTGCTTGGTGGTTCTATCCGGTGGCGTGGTAGCCTTCTTCTCTTCGATCTTACGGAGATTTCTGCGGTTCTTTACGGTATTCTAGGAGCTGGCCTCCTTTCTTCGAGTTCTGGTGAACCGGCGTCCTTGAAATGTATGTCTTGGCATTAGCAGATTGTCTCGTCGCGGCGGTCCGCGGCTAGTTTTGTTAACATTTTACGGATACGGCGATTCTTATTTCTTCGTTGCGTGGTCGTGTAGAGTAGCTCTCCGAACTTCTTGAATCTCGCGGGCGCGGCGGCGACAAGCCTGCCCTCCGTTGTAGTGACTACGGACTTCATTTTCTTGTCTTCTTCGGTGTTTGCTTTTCTTTTCTTGTTGTTGGATTGGTGGCTTGGGCCACCCACTTTCATCAGCTGTCGTCCGGGCGGTTCTTCTCGGTTAGCTGGGACCCGGTCACTTTCCTCGTCTTGTAGGCTCTGCTGGTGCGAAATGCGAGTCGATCTCGATTATCGCTCCATCTTTCACCCTCTTTTCATCGAGTGCGAGGCTTACGCCATTCTTAAAGTTCAAGACCAACCGCCCGTTCGACATTTCCCTGCGAAAAGACAAGGAAAAGGATCGAGGACATACTTAAGAACAAGAACATTAAGAAAATGTTTATTAAAGATACATTTTTTTATTATTCTTATATTTTGAAGTTTAACAGGAATGAAGTAAGATAAGATGAGGGAAGAGATTTTGATTTGAAAAAGAAAACAAGGAAAACTTAATTATCATGATTTTATTTATCTTAGCACATTTTATTATTTTGAGTTCGGACCCAATCATAAGTAATTACTTCACCCGTGTTTCTTAGGGATGAAGAATTCATTCCTTCGAAACATCGGGTAGCGTAATATTTTTTCAAGTATCGTCCGTTGATTGGAAGCATATGTCGTTCTCCACGGCGATTCACTAGTCGGTAGGAACCTCCCGAGTATACTTGCTTCGACCACGAAACGGTCCTTCCCAAGTGGGTTCAAATTTTCCTCCTATCTTGCGGTGTGCGAGAATAGGTCTCTTGAGAACGAGAACTAAATCACCAACTTTGAAGGTTCTTGGGCGGACCGGTTTGTCATGGGTTTGAACCATCTTAGCTTGATATAGTTCTAAATTCGTTGCGCTGCAAGTCTTTTCCCTTCCAAGCTTTCTAATTCTTCGAGTCGTAATCCGGTGTTTTCTTCGTCGTGATCTTGTTTGCGATTGCAATTCGAGTGAAGGAAGTCTGAACCTCTAAAGGTAACACTGCCTCGGACCCATACACCGGAGCGTAAGGTGTAGCTTGAGTAGGAGTTACGAAGGTCGTCCGGTAGGCCCATAAGGCTTCTAACAATTTCTCGTGCCAATTTCTCTTATTATCGTCCGGGGTTTTCTTTAAGATTTGAACGAGAGTTTTATTAAAAGCCTCGGCGAGACCGTTTGCTCTTGGGTAGTAAATTGTCGAGTATCGCCGGTCGATTCCGTGTCTCACGACAAAATTGTTGATTTGTGTGCTTCGAATGCTGACCCATTATCCGAGATGATCTCGCGCGGCACTCGAAACGGTAGACAACTTGGTTCTTGAAAAGCTGCAGCACGTGGTGTGCTTTCACTTCTCTAAGTGGAGCCGCTTACCGCAGCTTGGAAAAGTAATCTGTAGCCGCAAGAATGAAACGATGTCCTTTCGAAGATGGTGGTTCTATCGGACCCATTATATCCGTGCCCCAACATTCGAATGGCCGCGACGCAATTGTCGGGTGTAGCACATTTGGAGGTCGGTGTAGAACCACTCCGTGCACTTGGCATTGATGACGGCTCTTGGCGATTTTCATGCGGTCGGTCATCATCGAGGGCCGGTAGTACCCTAGTCTTTTAATTTTCATCTTCATTTTTGGACCCGACTGGTGAGCGCCACGAGTCCCGAATGCACCTCTTTAACAATTTCACGGGCCTCGGACCCGCTTAGGCACCTTAGCCGCATTTGATCAAAAGACCTTCGTATAATGTGTTGTTTATTAATGCGTAGGACGAGTTCTTTTCTTGATACGATGGGCTAGCGACCTATCGCTCCGGTAGCTTTCTGTTTGCGGGTAGTTCATCGATGGTCGTCGCCAATCTTACGTGTTTTCTCGTCACTGCTTCTAGTCGATTCTTTTTCTTTTTCGATTTGTGTATCGTGTCATGTCGAGTCGTGATAGGACTCGACGTCCGTGAGCCGACACTTCCATCGATTCATCTTGCAAACAGGCAAATTCTTTTGCGAGACGGGCTAAAGCATCTGCTAAAGCATTCTCTTTTCTAGGAATTTTGTAGATCGTCACATTTGGAATCTGTTCAACAATTTGTATGGCATACTTGGAAGTATTGTTCGAGTCTTGGTTTAAAAATCTCGTATTGTCCGACGATCCGTTGAATGATTAACCGTGAATCCCGTAGATGTTGATGTCCGTTATCCCCGATTTGAATGGTTAATTCCGGTCCCGTTATGAGGGCCTCGTATTCGCTTCGTTGTTTGTACACGGTTCCGTCGAGTGGTAGGAGTATCTTAACATCCCCCGCTCCGGTGTTATAAAGATTAGCCCGATTCTCGCCTTACAGGACACTATCACTTGCGATTCTTCGTCTTTGTGTGCTCGAAGATGCTCCGTCGAAATACAATTCCCAACGTCGATCATCGGGGTCTTCTAGGCTCATTATTTGTTCATCCGGCGGATCGTCATTGAGAGGAGATTCGGCCGGCAAAGGGTGTCTTTGCGAGGAAGTCCGCTAAGACTTGTCCCTTTACGGCACGCGAGAGGCACGAAAGTTATATCGAATTGCGATAATATCATTGACCATCCGGCAAGTCCGTCGGAAAGTGTTGGACGAGTCATCAAGTATTGCAATGGATTAAACTTCGAAATCAAGTTGACCTTATGAGAAAGCATGTAGTGCACGAGCTTTTGAGCGGCGAAGATCGAGGCCAAACAATGCTTTTCGATTGCGGGATACCTTACTTCCGTCGGGAGTAAACGACGGCTTAAGTAGTAAAGAGCATTTTCTTTACCCTCATCATTGACACAGGCTAACGGGGCTCGAGAGAGTCGTCTAAAGCCGCGGTGTAAAGTATCAGTGATCTACCCGAGGCCTGGGTCGCTAAGACGGGAGGTGTCATTAAATATTGTTTAATGTCTTCGAAGGCCTTACGGCATTTCTCTTCCCAAATAAATTTGGCGTCCTTTTTAACTAGTGCGAGAAAGGTTGACACCTACTCGACGAGTTTGAGATAAAGCGTCGAAGATATGCCGGCTTCCTTGAAAAGATCGTAGTTGTTTTAAGGTTTTGGGAGGCGGCATTTCTAAGATAGCTTTAATCTTCTCCGGATCGATTTCAATTCCACGATGTCGGACAACGAATCCTAAGAATTTCCCGGAGGTGACGCCGAAGGCGCATTTTAAGGGATTCATCTTAAGGTTAAATTGTCTTAATCGTTCGAAAACAATTCTCAAATCATACGAGTGGTTTTCCTTTACTTTGCTTTTGATGACGACATCGTCCACGTAGCATTCGACTTGATTGTGGATGAGATCATCAAAAATTCTTGTCATTGCTCTTTGGTAAGTTGCTCCTGCGTTCTTCGGTCCGAATGGCATCACTCGTGTAGCAAAATACTCCGATCGGCGTTACGAATGTCTGTAAGCTTTTCATCTTACGGAGCCATTTTTATCTGGTTGTATCTCGAAGATCCATCCATGAATGAGAATATTTCATGTGTCGAAGCAATATCGATCATCGGTTCCGGAATCGGTAGAGGGAATTCATCTTTTGGACATGCCTTGTTTAAATCTACGAAGTCCACACAAATTCGATCGACCATTCTTCTTTCGATCGGCACTACGTTGGCTAGCCAAGTCGGGTATTGTTCTTCACGGACAAATTTAGCGTCTATTAGCTTTTTAACTTCGGCTATGACTTGTTGTTCGATTTCCAGACGCATTCTTCGGGACCTTGTCGGTCGGAGCGAGTAGGATCTACTCCTAACTTATGGACTCGCGACCTCCGGAGCTAATCCCGGCATTTCATCGTAGTTCCAAGCAAAACAGTCTTTAAATTCCATTAACAATTTGATTATTTCTTCGGAGTCTTCTTTATTGAGTAAGGAGCTAACAAAGGTAGGTACTAGGCTCTTCGCTAGTACCCAAGTTAACTTCCGTTAACTCATCTATTGTAGATTTGATTTCTTCTTCGAATTCGGTGGAGCGTCTCCAATTTGTAAATCTTCGAGTTCGTTCGTAGTTTCCATGCAGCTTTCATTGGATTTGCAAGTGACAACCAAGCAAAATTCGGTATCGTCAGTCGACCCTACTGTGCCGAATCCGAGTCCATACTTTGAATTGGGAGGACGGCCGGAGTTATTCCATAACTTTTCAAAATGTTGTGATTGGCCTTTTGTCCATTGTCGAGGTAAGAAACCACGTTGAATTAAATTTTGAACACGGGGAGAGTACCACTCGAAAGGTAATTCCATTAATTACGATGAAGTGACATCTTCGAATTGTACATTATTTTCAGTTTTGGAGGAAGAAGCACCACGGTAGAATTTGATCGGCTTTGCACCGTCACTACGTACCTCTTTGACCTCCATGCCCTCGATCTTATTTAGAATGGATCGGAGTTAGGGTCATAGTATGTACGTAGTGGTTAATCTTCTCGTACATTGATTTGTATTCTTCGTTCTTTTCATCTTCGAGGGAGATCTTGTATTGCGGCTTCTTTCGACTTATTGTTGCTGCTTCTTGCTTGATTTCTTTTTCTTCTTCGGAACTATCATCCCAATCAACATTGATGGTTGGTTTCTTCCGTCCGATTGTCCTAGTGCTCTACCACGGCCTCGTCCCCGGCCTCGACCTCGGATGCGAGTTGTGGAGAAACCTTCACCATCTCGCCGGAAGGGAGTGGTGAGTGACTCGTTGGACTAGAACTTCAGGTTCTTCGTTGTCTCGAACTTTCTTTGCTTCATTTGTTATGGTATCTCTGGAGAAGATTGTTTTCTTTGGCGGTGCATAATAAGCTGCATCTTCATGGACTCCAATCTCATGTACGGAGAATGGTTGTAAGTCACCTTTGATGCACTGTTCCCCTCCATCGTAATATTTGATGCACTGATGCAGAGATGATGGTACCATCCTGTTTTCATGTATCCATGGTCGGCCCAGTAGAGCGTTGAACGACGTTTCTGAATCGATTATATGAAATTTTGCGGTTGTCTTTGCTAAATCACCGGTCTTCATCGGTAGCGTTATTGACCCGAGGGCTCTTTCTCCTTTACGGTTGAATCCTCTTAATAACATTTTGTCGGCCTCGAGCTCGCGAGCATCAATTTCCAAGTATGCTAGTGTTCGAAGACTCATTATATTGATTGATGCTCCTGGATCCACTAATACTACGGAGAGCGTAAACTTCCCGATCGTAGCCGAAATGTACAACGGTCGGTTGTGATCTGCTGTCCCAAGTAGTAGGTCATTGTACGTGAAGGTGACACCTCGCTGTTCCTTTAACGAGCAAATCTCATCCAAGGAATCTCCGGCCATTTGAGCTAGCGAATTTCCGGATCGAGTAAGGCCTTGATCGAGCTTCTCTCATCTCCTTTGATAAGATGAGAGCATCGTAGATGCTCGGTTTGGCCGGTAGTTTCCTAAGATGGGCTAGCACGTTGTAGTCCACTTTGTTCTCTCGTGTCTCGGCTTCTTCTCGAATGGGTATGTCTTCTGCGGGGTTGGTTCTTCTTGAACAACCACACGCTTTCCTTTGTCTTTTGGACCCATTCTTGGAGGTAGAACTTTTCCACTTCTTAGAGTTGACTTCGTAATTTCTTCGAATCTAGTGTTGAGTTTGTCGGTGTCTCCTCCTGAATCGGAATGACGGGCTCTTACGGATTATCTTCCAAATGCGAAGGCTCTAACTCTATTGTAACTGGAGCTCCTCAAAACTCACAGATAGATCCGTTGCTTGTTGAACTCTCGTAGCCTCCTTGATGGATGCCTTCTTCGTCATTTTGATCGTCGAGATCTTGTATGATTTGAGAATTGTTGTTGGTATCGAAATCGACGCTCGGATTGTCGCTAGTTACGTAATCGTTAGAAACAGTCAAAACGTAGCCAACGCCATCACCCTTATCATTATATGATCCCACCGAAGTGAAGCGAGATAATCATACAAAATCGAGAGGTTCGAGGGATTTCTCCCCGAATCGGAAACAACTATCCTAGGATAAGCGGCCCCTAGTCTAGCCTTAGGAGTCTCGAGTCCCTCTTCTTCGTCAATTTTCTTCTTCTCTTCGATTGTCTCCTGTCGAGGTGGTTCTTCTATCGCGAGTGATAGTACCGGCTTAACGGGTCTCGAACTCCGAATTGAAGCTCGCACCGAAGCGGTTCGGATGTTGTCTAAAATCTTCTTCGAAGATCTCGTCCGAGCGGTAGTCCATCCATCGTCGGTTGCATAGGGATCTATCGGAATGACGGGATCGGTTGAGATAACATTGACGGAACCTCCTTTACGGGGTTCCTTCATGTACTCCTTCGGGATTGTTATATTTCCTTTCCGAAGGTTGTCGTTGAGCCAACTTTTGAAGGTAATGCGGTCTTCATCTTGTGCCCAAGCATCCGATGGTAGGGGCAAAAGTTGGGATCACCTTTCTTGTTGACTTCCTCCGGTCTTTTGGGCTCCGGCAGCTGGAAATCCGGAGTTTTCATTAAGCTACGGAACATCTTTAGTACTTGCTTCATTTTTGAACGGATATTCTCTCGCTCGAAGCTCCTTCGATGTACGTTGCGGACGAGACGGTTGTTCATACTTGCGGAGACGACTGATAGCTGGACCGGGGTTCTTGGTAATTTTGTTGTGGTTGTTGCGGCCGTTACGGTGGTATTTGCATCGGTTGTTTGCCTTTGTCAACTGCTGCAGACGACCCAGCATTTCTTTTCGAAAGTCTTCACCGGCTTACGCTTGTCCGTCTTGTCGGCAAAACTTAATTGCTTCGCCTCTTCTTGCAAGCTTCCGGCCTTGCTTAACAACTTCTCGAAAGTCTTAATAGTGAATCCCTTGAGGAGAAGTGCTATCGGGCCGTGAATGCTTTTAGCGAGATGCCGACTGCATGTTGTTCTTGCGGTTGTGGTTCACACTTCATACTTAAATTTCTCCATCGAAGTATGTAATCCACTAGAGTTTCATTCGGCCTTTGTTTCTACTACCACTAAATCACCTATAGTGATGTGGTGCTGAGCTCCGGCAAATCGCTTAATGAAGAGGCTCTCTAGCTGCGAGAATGTCTTTACGGATCCGTTGGGTAATTCCGCATACCGGTCGAAGGCGATTCCCGACGGATCGCTAACGAGCCGTCGGAAGAGTAGCGCATCGCTCCCGCCGGCATTGCAACAAGCGGCACGAAAGTGTGCAACATGTCGTCGGGGGTTCCCGGTTCCGTCGAAGGTCTTAAACGAGAGGTGGTACGAAGCCCTTTGGGTATTGGACAGCGTCGAATTCTTCCGGGTAAGGTCTACCCGTCCGAATAGATGTCACGTTCTTCGATTGTGCTAGGGCTTCTCGCACCTGCTGTTCTACCAAGTTCTTGATATCCTTTTCAGGGATCATACTTTGTGTTGTATCCTTTTCAGCTGGTCATCCCCATTGACGGATGTAATCTCCTTTCCTCCGTCTACGATGTGAATGACTTCGGGGGTGTCTCTCATGTGGTTGTACTTGACTTTGGAGAGTGGCTGGAGCTACGGCCATCTCTTCCATCCTCTTCGCCATTTGAGCGATCGTGTCGTCCTTTTCCTGAAGCTGTCTCTTCATCGGTTCCGGCTCCTCTCTTCTGCGGCTGCAGGGAGCACCTTGAGAAGATGATGAAGCTCGTGTCTCGACCATGTTGATTTACGCATATTCGTTGTCCATGAATTCCGATGAGTCGATCTCGTCTCCGAACTTTTCTTCTCTTTCTTTTGCCAACCGTCGGATGTCGGTTCTCGACTTTTCCATGGCATCTTCTAGCGGAGCTTTCGTGTATCTTTGTGTGTTGTCATGCGATGGTTGTCGGGTCCTTTTTCACGAGTCCCCTTCATCGCGGTAGCACTTTCTTCGATTCCGGCCTCTGGCGAGACTTTCTCTCTCGGGCTGTCATGTTTCGGTCTCAATCGCCCCGTAGTGGGACGCCACACCATCCTTCTAGCGACGGAAGGTCTATGACCGGATGGTGCTATCGGCCGAATGCTTGGAAGGTGGTATCCTCCCTGATCCGTAACCACGATACTACGACGGGCGGGCTAGCCTTCATTCTCTTGCTTGGCTTTTCATCATGACGGCGGGTTCTACTCGGGGCCCGAGACGGGATTTGGCCGGCACCCGCCCTATCCTTCGTAGAATTTCCGACACGGGACGAGTTTTCCTTCTTCGCTAAGCTTTTCTACCAAAGTTTGCGGTCGAGCGAAACGGCGTAGTTCGATTCTTTTCTTGCGGTTATCGTTGTAGTATGCGGGGCGTGGTAATGTGGCGACAATCTTTCGAACATTCTCTTCATCCTCTGCGGCGGAGAGGGGATGGAACCTGCTTCCTCCCAAAAGTGGTATGTAGTCGAGCGGTGGTGTATATTCGGTAACGGTGTATATTCGCAACTCGGAATTTCCTCGGGAAGGCAATCCTCGGCAGCTCCGGCTTCCCGGCGATCCTTCATTTCTATTTCTTCTTCGGGTCTTTGTCGGCGAAGGAATCTTCGAACCTGGACCCGATTTCGAAGACGGAAGGTCTTACGGGAAGATCCGTACCCTCCACGGTAACGAGGTTTATCATAGTTACGGATTCCTTTCCCCTTTGATTTGGCGAAGTCGGGGTAGGTGCGAGAACAACTAGACCAGGTGGGGGTAGTGAGAACGGTCCTCCTGCGGACGGCGGTACTCCTCCTAGTCGGGACCCTTTGCGGGGAGGAAACTCTTGGGTCGACCTAAGGTTGAACTCGAGCGGTGGTTCCTCGGCTTCGGATACCTTGTTCGTCGGTGCAAAGAGGGAGACGTCGGTGACCTTGACGTTCGTGTTTTCAAATCCTCGTCCAAATCGGATGACCCCATTGTCGGGCGGCTCATCCTTATAGACGGCGAAGTCCGATCCGTTGGTGAAGGAGAAAATCGGTTTCGGGGCTTCCATTTCGCAAGGTAGATTCGGTTGTCGGTCCCGAGTTATGCTTCTTTTCTTCGGGACGAAAAGAAAGGAATTGAAAAGAGTCCGAACTCATTCTTTGTTCATGTATTTATCATTTGTTAAAAGAATCACTTATTAGAGGGTTTGTTTATTTAGAACGGAATGTTCAAAGGTGTAGAGAAGGTAAGGAATCCGATTCGAAAGGAAAAGAAAGTCTTAAGCAAGACTTCCCGACTCGAAGGATCACTCCTAAACTAACACCTATTGGGGGTCCACCCCACCTCGAAATGAGGTAAAAGGATCTCGGAACCTCTCCGTTTAGGGGTGTCTAAACGAGTGGCTCCTAAATCCGAGAGAATGTTGGCTATACTTGTTCAAGATAGAAATGAACATAGTATTCCAACGGAAAGAAGGGTAGTTTGATCCATTAGGGACATGGATACACTACCGATTTTTGAAAGCGAAATTATTTGATTATAATGGAGAGAGGAATTTGTCCCACGTGAGTCGCCGTAAATCTGTCGGCATTATTTTTAGGTCGTGTTTTATTTTGAAGAGGGGTCGCCTAACGTAAGTCTGTCGGCGAATTTTTTAATTTAATTAAAATAAATAATTTGAAAAGTAGTATTTGATTTTGAAAATAATTTTTAAATTTGAAGGTTTTAAGATATGAGATTAAACCGATCTCACATCCCCGAATAGTTTATATAAACGAGCACCGCACCATAAACCGTGTATCTATCCCTAAGGATAGACACACTGCTTGATGGTGGGGCTTGATTAAATAAACTAGAAGATTAGTGACATCCGTTTGGTCTGCGAACCAATTTTATAAGCCGACAAGTTTCCCTGCTTAATATGAAAACATTAAACGGGGTTTATATTACTCAGGTTCTTTAAAATTCCCTATAAGGGCAAGCCCCTATAGTTAATTACATCTTAAGTGACGGGAATCACCTAAGAAAACTCTCGATAATAATCGATGATTCTGCTCTCGAAATTTCAAAGTTTAAGGTTTTCAAAGATTGAATTTTGAAGTTTCGATAGGGAATGGATCAAATTTTTGGAACATTTTGTTTTGTGAATCCAAAGGAAGAAGGTAGGAGAAATCATCGATTCGAAGTGAACTTCGATAATTTCCCGACTATCCTATCGTTTGGCTTGAATTTAGGAAAGTCCTAATACTTATTTGATATTTCGATCTTGCCGATTTTAATTAATTAGGGCTTATATTTGTATGATAAAATCAAACAAATAGCATAGAAGATGTGAGGGTTTATTGTCGTATCGGACGACTACCTCGGAATCCTAAGACCGGTTAGGAGCTTAATTTGCAATGCAAATGCCTAACGAAGAGTTGAGGATTTATGTTGCACTAAGCGACTACCTCGAAGTCCTATGGCTTGGTTGTTTTAATTCTAGGAAAGTTTTCTTGAAGTAGACTCGGGTTTTGCTGATGACGATGGTCGTCTTGCCCACCATGCTCCGAGCTCCTTGTTGTTGCGGAGGTTTAGTTTTAGAAATCATAAATCGGGAGTTGAGAAAAGTGTTTTGGTTTAGAGAAAATCTTAATTTCCAGGTGTTTTTTATGTTTTATTTAAAACAAATCTTAAAGTTGATTATAACGACACCGGTTAAGATCCCGCGGTTCCATCCTTCCGGCATCATTATTTTTATCGGATTCACTTAGTCCGGATGAATTTGCTAAACTCAATCGAATGAGTTCCACACTTTCATTTAGACCGTGGGAAATCCCGTTAGCAACACGTAGGTTACATCATCCGAGGTATTCCCGATCATCCAACGGGACGTTTTAATTTAGTTGTAATTGTAGTTTTGTGTTCGTTTGTGATTAAATTTTGAGTTGTTTTATATTTTGAAATGTTGTGGCGGTGAATTTTATCTTGCAGATGACTTTTAACTTAATTTTGGTTTCGGTTTTAGGGTCTATCCTAAAGGTGTGGGTTTTCATGCAACGGTTGTTTTATCATGCGAGAAAAATAAACGCGATTACGATAAAGTAAATTGCAATAATGTAAATTGCAAGAAAGTAAATTGCAATAAAATAAAAGCGTACACTGGAGGGTCTTCCCGTCATCCCAAACTGCACTTAAAACACAATTAGAATATTTAAGCAAGTTCCTAGGTAAAGTTAAGGGAAAGGTTATGGTTTTCTACCAAATTCCTAATCACTATAGCTAGTCATCTCCTATGACGTCTAGGTTCTTTGTGTTTTGGTTTAAGGACGATTTTCTTCATCGAAGAATAATCAAATTCGATTATTCTTATAAATATCCTATCATATTGAGAAAGTGCTTAAGAAGGATCTTAAACATCTTTTCGATATTTCTAGGATTGTTTTAAGTCCAAATGAATTTAATTATATAAATGAATCGATCGTCCAGGTTTTAAGTTTTATTAATTGCTCGTGACTATCGTCCGAGGTTTTCAGTTTTATTAATTTGCTCGGTGAACTAGGACATTTGAATATCCTATGAGTTAAGTAACATTTCATTTAATGTTTCATTTAGGAGTTATAATAATCAAAGCTTTCGAGGGTAAATTAGTATTCGAATGATTTGGTTTAAGTTAAAGGAGTTTAAATTTGGAATAGTGTTCGATTGTTTGTTTTATATTTAATTTACTTTTATGTCTTAGTTGTGATGTTATATTTAATTCAATTTAATTTAATTGAGTTTTTAATTTAGTTTAACATTTAGATTTAATTTAATTTGATTTGATTGTTTAATTTAATTTGATTTGATTTTAATTTAATTTAATTTAATTTAATTTAATTTAATTTAATTTAATTTAATTTAATTTAATTTAATTTAATTTAATTTAGTTTAATTTGTTTAATTTAATTTAATTGTTAAATTTAATTTAATCTTAATTTAATTTATCTTTAATTTACTTTATTTTTAATTTTAATTGAAATTTCGAAAGAGTTTAATAATTTAATTAAGATTCTTTTAATATTTTAAATTTGAATTATCATTTTAATTAAAAATTGAGTATTAGTTGATATAATTAATTTAGGGATTTTTAAATTAAAGAATAAATCTCTTCCTAATAAAGATCCCTTATTTTAATAATTCCGATTTTATTATTCTTCCAAATTTAATCCATTATTTAATTAAAGTTTAATCATTTTAAAATTATTTAATGGGTTTCTACCCTTTAATTATTTAAATTTCAATCATCCAAATCAGATTAAGATCAAATATTTTACTTGTTGATTTTTTATTAAACCTAAAGTTTTAATTAAGGGTTAAAAGTTTAATTACCATTTTACCCTTTAAGCTTAATAATTTCATAACTCACTAAATTGAACTTAAATGAACTTGAAATTTTTATGTGACTTCACTCATATGTCAATAAAGACATGAGAGGAGAAAATGTGATTTTTCTGTATTTAATTTATTTATATAATTATTTTTGGTGGAAAATAGAGATTTTCAAGGAAAATTTGATAACATAACCAAGGGAAAGTTTCTGTCCTTAAGAAAATTAGGGGACATTCCTAATGACCAGAGAAGCACTTGGACCAATTTTGGTGATTTTTTGAATTATATTATTTTTATTATAATTATTTTGAGTTTTGGAGTGTTAATTAATTTAAAAATAAAATAAATGTTGAAAAATGAATTTTATATTTTTCAAAAATCTCTCTGATATCAAGGAAACCAGAGAATCAAATTTTGCAATTTTCTGATTTTTCTATGATTTATAATAATTATTTTAGTGAAAATGCTAGAAAATACATTTTTTTTTAATTTTAAAATTACCCTAGGGCTTTAAAATTCAATATCTCACTAAATAGACCTAGGAAAAATGTGGGATTTGTTCCTAAGTGATTAAAATTCAAAATGTGACATTTTGGTGAATTTTATTATTTTTGTGATTTTTATTATTTTTTAATTATTAAAAATATTAAAATATTATTAAAAATCAACTTTTTCAGAAAATTGAAATTTTAATTTTCTTAGATTCCCCTGATATTAGAGAGGCTCCAAAACCAATTTGGTGAATTTTTGAAAAGTATTTTAAAAGTTATGAATTTTTAAAGTTTAAAATGGCTAAGTGACTTAATCAACCCGATTAGTGGGGCTAACCGAAGTCCGATTGACTTCAAATTTTTATGGTGGATTCCTCTGATCCTAAAGGTCAGTGGAGAATTGATTTCAAGTCAATTTGATGCTTGGTTAACTCTAATTAATTAAAGACCTATTTTGGGTGTTTAAGCCGATTAGGGTTAATGCGAGTGAATTAACTCAAGTCCTATTTTTCCTAGAGTTCTCTGGTCATAAGGAACATCACCAAATGTTTCTAGAATTTATTTCACAACATGCTAATTTTTGGAATTAAAATACTCAAAACGGCAACATGCATTTGAAAAATAAATAACTTTTCACAGAGATGGCCTCGACCTTGGAAAATTCGGGGAATGTTCCCAAGTTCGAGGCTTCAAAAGCTCTATGGTCTCATGCCATGGTGAATTGTATACATGCATGGAGAATTAAATGTATGCAGAGAGTAAATAAATCATAAAAAATAAAATACTTAATGAAATTAAATGATTTCTTTTCCACATTATTCTCCTCTGTTCACCGAGCGAAGGGTATTTTTATTTTATTTTTGTGATTTTTCTACACAAAGATATGGATTTTTGAAGTTTAGGGATTTAAATAAATAAGAAAAATACCCTAATTTTCTATTTATCCACGCGGCGCCAGCGAAACCTCGGCAGCTCCGAACGCACACGCGTCGCGCTCCCATTCGACGCCGCCACTCCGAGTCGGCGGCCGGGCCCCGCGGTTCTCGTACCGTCTCCTGGTCCGACGCAATCCTGGCCGTCCGTGCGCGCGTGTATCGAATGGACGGCATCCGTTCATCGTCCCGAGTGTTCTCGCCCGAGAGCCGTCCACACTAAATCCCTAAGATCTCACTCGATTCTCGATGGATTTTCATGTTCTTATACTCTATGGATTCGTCTCGAAGAGACGAACACATCTATACGGTTAACATGCATTGAAACTAAGGCATTTGAAATGGAGAATCTCCAGAAGCTCGGGATGGAGAGTTAGCTCATACCTTGGCTCAGAGAAGTGTGGCTTCAATCTGAGAGTTGTTGCACCTTCGATTGGGTCCTAGCAAGCTCCAGATGAAGTCTCCGGTGTCAGTGAATTGTCCGGATATGATTTCGACCAAGCCCGATCACAAAGCTTGGAGGCTGGAGCAACTGGGTGGCCTGGAGATGGGGCTTTTGGTGGTGGACACCTTCCCTGGTCTGGTGAAGGTGTAGAGCCAATCAATTTGGGAATTGGCTCATCGTGGAGAAGTGTCTGGTTTTTGGGCTAAAGTTTGAGCTCGAAATTGGGCTCGACTAGAAGGAATTGGGGCCGGAATTCGGTGGGGATCGGGTGCTCTATGTGTAGAGAGTGATGCTGGAGTGATTTTGGCGGAGTTTCCTTAAGGTTTTTTTCAGCTCTCCTCATGGCCGAGAGGGGTGGAGTTTAAATAGGAGAGGGTGGAAGGCCTCTCGAGAGGAGTTAGGGCTTGGGATCGAGTTTGCTCTGGTGAGGAGAAGATCGGCCATGGTGACCACTAGGCATGGGGCGGCTCGGCAAGTGAGAATTTCGATGTTGGCTCACATGTGAGCTCTCGGCCATGGTGTTTTCCGGCGGCTCGGTGGCCGGCCGGCTGAGCGATGGTCACCATCTTGGTCGGGTGGGTCGGAGCTGGGGTTTAGTGTAGGCGATTGAGGTTTGACATGTGTAAAGGAGTTTGATTTAAATGGAATGGGAGAAGGCTCACTTTGGCTTGGTTTGGGTCAACCCACCATTTTGGGCTTGGTGCACCCTTTCAAGCTCGATTTTGAGCTGAGGGAATCATTTAGGTCGGCTTAGAAGGAGTGGTGAAGTCTCCATCCATGATGAGGTGGCTAAACATGGTTTAGTGTGTGACATGATTAAGGTAAAAAAGGTTAAAGGAGGTTTAAGAAAGAACCCCCTCTTCTTGCCATAAATGGACTAATGACAAGTCAAAGCCCTCATGGCTTCATGTGGCTTGAGAA
>JAKZJZ010001497.1:0-27418 GCA_022702705.1 Papilionanthe hookeriana x Papilionanthe teres | reverse complement strand
GATGATAACCGTTATATCCATCTAAAAAACAAAAATATTTATGTCCGGCTAATCTATCCAACATTTTGTCTAGAAATGGTAATGGGAAGTGATCTTTCCTGGTGGCTGCATTTAATTTTCTATAGTCAATATATATACGCCATCTAGTAACTTGTCTTATTGGTATTAAATCATTATTTTCATTAGCTTTAATGGTCACTCCTCCTTTCTTATGAACACAGTGAATTGGGCTTACCCAAGCACTGTTAGAAATATGATATATAATACCATTATCTAACCATTTTAATATTTCTTTCTTGACTACTTCTTTCATTATTGGATTTAATCTCCTTTGAGGATCTACTCTTGGCTTATGTTCATTATCTAAAATAATTCGTGCATACGGATTGAAGGACTAATTCCTTTAATATCTGCTAAAGTCCAACCAAAAGTTTTCTTATATTTTTTTAATGTGTCTAACAGGTTTTGTTCTTGTGATTCATTTAATTCGAGTCGATATAATAATCGGTAGGGTTGAATGGTTACCTAAGTAAGCATATTTTAAATGATTAGGTAAAATTTTTAATTCGAGTTCGGGAGGTCTAATAATTGACGAAACTATATTCTTTTCGCGTTTTCGGTATTATCCAACATTTCAATTTTTCTCGTATATAATCCGAGTTTTTCATTATATCGCTTCTTCAATTAATTCGGTATTTTCTTTTTCTAACTTTTCTTCATAATATCTTTTAAAATGTTCATTTTACAAATGTTCAAGTATTTCCATTCGAAAACATTCACCATCTTTTTCTAAAGCAGGATATTTCATTGATTTTGTTATGTTAAAAGTTACTTTTTGATCGTTTACTCTCATAGTAAATTCTCCTTTCTGAACATCAATTATAGCTTTTCTAGTGGCTAAAAAGGGTCTTCCTAATATTATGGGAATTTCTTTATCTTCTTCCATATCTAGAACAATAAAATCTACCGGGAAGATAAATTTATCCACTTTTACTAACACATCTTCAATAACTCCCTTAGGATAAGTCACAGAACGATTAGCTAACTGAAGAATTACTGAAGTAGGTAAAATTTCTCCTAATTCTAATCTTTTGAAAATTGATAGAGGCATTAAATTGATGCTTGCTCCTAAGTCACACAAAGGTTTTCCATAAATTTTTTCTCCAATAGCCCAAGGTATAAAAAAACTACTAGGTTATTTTAATTTTTCAGGAAGCTTTTTCTGAATAATTGCACTACATTCTTCGCTAAGTGCAACAGTTTCATTATTTGTAAATTTTCTTTTTTTATTTAAAATATATTTCATAAATTTTACATAATTAGGCATTTGTTATAATGCTTATACAAAAGGAATATTTACCGCTAATTTTTAAAAAATTTCATGGAATTTAGCAAATTGCTTATTTTTTTATGTTGCTTTAGTCGTTGAGGAAATGGTAGTGGTGGTTTTTCTATAGATATTTTCATAGGGATCAATGGATTTTCTAAGTTTTGATCTTGCTGATCCTTTTCTTTTTCGATTTCCACTTCCTCATTTTTGCTTTCTGTTTCTTTCTGAATTTTAGTTTCTAACTCTTTTCCACTTCGTAATTGTATCACTTTAATTTGTTCTTTTCCTCGGTCTTTAGGATTTATTTCCACATTACTAGGAAAAGTTCCAGGAATTCTATTGTTAAGCGCGGTAGTGATATGTCCGCGTTGAGTTTCAATATTTTTAATTGCTGTTCCTTGATTTTTTAATTGATTTCCTTGAATTTGTAATTGATTTCCTTAATTTTGCAAGTGCTGACCCATACTCAATATTAATTCTTCTATAGATAACTTCTTATCTTTAAATTGAGCGTTATTAAATCCAGGTGGATAAGAAGGTTTATAATTTGTATTATCTTGATTAGGTGGATTTCCTATAGAGTTGTTCATTCATTGTTGATTAGTTGTATTGTTATTCCAATTAAAATTTGGATGATTCTTCCAACCAGGATTATAATAATTCGCATAAGGATTATTGAGTCTATTAATTATAGCATTTATAGTTTCATAAGGAGATTGAGAATCTATAATTTGTCCAGATGAGTTTTCTTCTAAAATAGTAGGAGAGTAATTCATTCCAAAATGATCAACTTTCTTTGATATAACAACAATTTGAGAAGCTAACATAGATATTGCATCATTTTCATGAACACTAGCTATATTTTTAGGATTTTTTCTTTCAACAGGCCACTGAAAATTGTTAGTAGCCATTTCTTCGATTAACGCATAGGCTTCATCAAATGGTGTTGACCTCATTTTTGATGAGGTCTTCCCTTCTTCTTTTTAGTGCTTAGGATCTAGCCTTAGGCTTTTTCTTTGACTATCTTAGAGGACTAGAATTGGGACCCACCTTTTAGAAATTTAAACCACTTCTAAACTCCATGCAAACTCCACGAAACTTGACTATAGACCCCTAATCACCTAGAGGGTTGAAATCGAATGTGGAAGTTTAAAGGATGAGTTCTATAGGATTCTTTGGCCTTAGGGCGCCTACAGGTGGCACAGTGCAGTGAAGAGGCGACTTACACTACACTTACACACTACATTTCCACACACTTCCTAAAACCACACCCATACCCAACTTAACCTCCGACTCATTTAGGTGATTCACATGGATGGTCCTTAACCCCTAAGCCCTTGGCTAAGAGGGTTAGGAACAACATAGTGAATGCCTCGAATGAGTCCTTTCATGGCTCATATGGGCTTGAAATGGCTTCATGGCTCAACCAAAATGATTTCTTTCCACCTAGATTCACCCGATCTTCAATTTCCCAAATTTTCGATTTTTGACCCCGGGACCACTACACTCTTAACCTGCAAAACCGCTGAAATTACCAAATTTTTGCAAAATTTCCAAATTACCCAAAATTTTCCAAAATCAATCCCAAACATCTCCACATCACTCAAATTGATCATCCATACCCAAAAATACCAAAGATTCCAAAAATACCTCCCGATACCCTCGAATACCCAAAATACCCTTCTTGGCCTAAAAATCCAAAAATTCGAGAAAATTCCCAGAAAATTCCAGAAAATCCTAAATATTCCCAATTTCATTTTGTCCAACTACACCATGGGCCAATTTTGTCAATTTACCCTACTTTTGTCAAAACCCCAAATTGACCATTTTAACCCAAAGTGAACCCGATGTTAAACCAAACCTATCCAATTGACCCAATTCTGGTCCAATTCAATTCTAAACTTCAATTCAACATCCCCAATACCAATCTAGACCAAATCCAAGTCAATTTGGTTGACATTTGGATCGATTCCACTTTTGGCCTTAAAGCCCGATTTGGACCCATGACCCGAACCTAACTCGAACTCACCCAATTCGACTCCAATTAACCCCAAACCTTTTCTAAATCCTCCTTAACATCCCCACAAACAAAACCCTAGCATGATTTGCCCAAAATTTAGACCCAAGTCCCACTCGAAACTCAACCCGAGGTTAAAAGGCCCATTTTTGACCTAAACCCGAACCTAACCCAAATTCGACCCGATTCGAAGCCCAAACTACCCCAAATTTGCTTCAAGTCACTCATGACACATCCATGAGCTAAACCCAACAATTATTTGGCCCAACCTCTTTACAAAATTCCCATCCATAAATTCATTTTTAAACTTAAAGGCTCATTCCTTAAACCATTTTAAAAGCCCACTTCCACCGAATCCAAAACCCCGAAAAATTCTTCCAAAGCCCATATGACATTTCCCCTCATCATACTTTCAATTAAAATCATCCCTAAGTCCTAAACCAATGATCAAATATTTCTAAATGAAGCTTCATCCAAATTTCCACCAAATTATCCAAAATCCTTAAAATCCTTTTTTATGAAATTGACGAAACTTTTGCCAAGACGAAGGTGAGCCATGAAGCCATGCATGAGCCACATGTGAGCCATGAGTGCTTTGGACACTCCACCATGCCATATTGGGTAAGAAGAGGGGGGCTTTCCTTAATCCCTAAAGCTCGTTAGCCTTAATCATGTTTCACACAAACTTAAATTTAATCCAAATATATTTGGATGGAGACTTCTCCATGCCAAGCCAGTGATCCCTTTGATCCCCACGGCATCCAAAGCCACCTTGAAGGGTGCACCAAGCCCGAATGGGTGGATTGACCCATTTAGACTCAAAACTAGCCATGCCCCATTCTACTTTGGATCAAAGCCTTTACACATGTCCATGGCGATTGATTGCACAAACCTCCGGCCACGACCCACGACCTTGAGGGTGACCCATGCACAGCCGGCCGGCCACCGGGCAGCCGGAAAACACCATGGCGAGAGCTCGCATGTGAGCCGACATTGAAATTCTCACTTGCTTGGTTGCCCACTTACTAGTGGTCACCATGGTGCATTCTTCTCCTCACCAGAGCAGGTGATCCCGAGCCACTAACTCCCCACAGGAGGCCCCGAGCCGGCTACGGTTCAAGCTCCGCCCCTCTCGGCCATGAGAAGAGAGAAGCACTGAACCTTGCCAAAACTGCGCAAAATTGTTCCGGACCCTTCTCCATCCTTAGAGCACTTGATCCCAGGTGAAATCCCTCTGCCATTTCTCCTCAGCAAGCTCGATTTCGGAGTTGAAATTCCACCGAAACCAGGGACACTTCTCCACGGTGAGCCGATTCCCGAATTGATTGGCTCTACACCTTCACCGAGACGAGAGAAGGTGTCCGCCATCCAAGCCCATCTCCGGAGCCACCCGAGTTGCTCCGGCCTCCGAGCTTTATGATCGGGCTTGGTCGAAATCATATCCGAGACAATTCCCAGAGACCGGGAGACTTCATGCGGAGCTTGCTGGGACCCGATCGAAGGTGCGACAACTCTCGGATTGAAGCCGCACTTCTACGAGCCAAGGTATGAGCTAACTCTCCATCCAGAGCTACGGAGATTCTCATTTCAAATGCCTTAGTTTTAATGCATGTTAGCCGTATAGATGTGTTCGTCTCTTGAAGACGAATCCATAGAGCATAAGAACATGAAAATCCATTGAGTATCGAGTGAGATATTAGGGATTTAGTGTGGACGGCTATCGGGTGAGGACACTTGGGGACGATGAACGGATGCGCGTCCATTCGATACACGCGCGGACGGACGGCGGGGATCGCGTCGGACCGGGAGACGGTACGAGAACCGCGGGGCCGGAGCTGCGACTCGAGGTGGCGGCGTCGAATGGGAGCGCGCCGCGTGGTCTTTCGGAGGCTGCAGAGGATGCGGCGGCGCGCGTGGATAAATAGAAAATTAGGGTATTTTCGATTTATTTAATTCCTAAACTTCAAAAATTCATATCTCTGTGTAGAAAAATCGAGAAAAATAAAATAAAAATACCCTCTTGCTCGGTGAAGAGAGGAGAATAATGTGGAAAAGAAATCACTTAATTTCATCGAATATTTTATTTTTTATAATTTATTTACTCTCTGCATTGTTTTAATTCTCCATGCATGCATACAATTCACCATGGCATGAGACCATAGGGCTTTTGAAGCCTACGAATTTGGGAACATTCCACTGAATTTTCCAAAGTCGGAGGCCATCCTATGAAGAGTTCTTGATTTTTCAAATTCGGAGTCATTGTTTTGAGTATTTTAATTCCGGTAAATAGCATGTTGTGAAATAAATTCTAGGAAAATTTGGTGATGTTCCTTATGACGAGAGAACCACTAGGAAAAATAGATTTTGGCTTAGTTCATTCAAAACGGCCCTAATTGGCTTAAACACCCAAAATAGGTCTTTAATTAATTAGAGTTAACCGGGCATCAAATTGACTTGAAATCAATTCTCCACTGACCTTTAGGATCGAGAGGAATCCACCATAAAAGTTTGAGGTCGATTGGACTTGGTTAGCCCCACTAATTGGGTTGATTAAGCCAGCTTAGCCATTTTAAACTTTAAAAATTCATAACTTTTAAAATACCTTTCAAAAATTCACCAAATTGGTTTTGGAGCCTCTTTGATATCGGGGAATCTAAGAAAATTAAAATTTCAATTTTACGAAAAAGTTGATTTTTAATAATATTTTAATATTTTTAATAATTAAAAAATAATAAAAATCACAAAAATAATAAAATTCACCAAAATGTCACATTTTGAATTTTAATCACTTAGGAACAAATCCCACATTTTTATTAGGTCTATTTAGTGAGATATTGAATTTTAAAGTTTTAAGGTAATTTTAAAATTAAAAAATGTATTTTCTAGCATTTTCACTAAAATAATTATAATAAATCATAGAAAAATCAGAAAATTGCAAAATTTGCTTCTCTGGTTTCCTTGATATCAGAGAGATTTTTGAAAAATATAAAATCCATTTTTCAACATTTATTTTATTTTTAAATTAATTAACACTCCAAAACTCAAAATAATTATAATAAAAATAATATAACTCAAAAAATCACCAAAATTGGTCCAAGTGCTTCTCTGGTCATTAGGAATGTCCCCTAATTTTCTTAAGGACAGAAACTTTCCTTTGGTCATGTTATCAAATTTTCCTTGAAAACCTCTATTTTCCACCAAAAATAATTATATAAATAAATTAAATACGAGAAAAATCACATTTTCTCCTCTCATGTCTTTATTGACATATGAGTGAAGTCACATAAAAATTTCAAGTTCATTTGGGTTCAATTTAGTGAGTTATGAAATTATTAAGCTTAAGGGGTAAAATGGTAATTAAACTTTTAACCCTTAATTAAAACTTTAGGTTTAATAAAAAATCAACAAGTAAAATATTTGATCTTAATCTGGTTTGGATGATTGAAATTTAAATAATTAAAGGGTAGAAACCCATTAAATAATTTTAAAATGATTAAACTTTAATTAAATAATAGATTAAATTTGGAGGAATAATAAATTGGAATTATTAAAATAAGGGATATTTATTAGGAAGAGATTTATTCTTTAATTTAAAAATCCCTAAACTAATTATATCATTAATACTCGATTCTTAATTAAAATGATAACTCGAATGTAAAACATTAAAAGACTTAATTGAATTATTAAACTCTTTTAAAATTTCAATTAAAATTAAAAATAAAGTAAATTAAAATTAAATTAAAATTAAATTAAATTAAACTAAATTAAAATTAAACTAAATTAAAATTAAATTAAAATTAAATTAAAATTAAATTAAATTAAATTAAAATTAAATTAAATTAAATAATTAAATTAAATAAAATTAAATTAAATTAAATTAAAATTAAATAATTAAATTAAATTAAATAATTAAATTAAATCAAATCAAATTAAATTAAAATTAAATCAAATCAAATTAATTAAACATCAAATCAAATTAAATTAAACTATATTAAGTTAAATTAAAGCTCGATTAAATTAAGTTGAATTAAATATAACATCACTTAAGACATAAAGAATTCAAAATAAATCTAAAATAACTTGAACATTATTCCAATTTAGACCCTTTAACTTAAATCGAATCATTTGAATACTTAATTTACCCTTGAAAGCTTTGATTATTATAACTCACTAAATGAAACATTAAATGAAGTGCTTACTTCACTCATAAGATATTCGAATGTCTTAATTCAGTTGAAGCGAGTTAATAAAACTTGAAAACCTCGGACGATTGATTCATTTATATAATTAAATTCATTTGGACTTAAAACAATCCTAGAAATATTGAAAAGATGTTTAAGATTCTTCTTAAGCACTTCCTCGATATGATAGGATATTTATAAGAACGATTGAATTTAATTGTTCTTTGATGAAGAAAATCGTTTTGAAACAAAAACACGAAGAACTTAGACGTCATAGGAGATGACTAGGCTATAGGATTAGGAATTTGGTAGAAAACCATAACCTTTCCCTTAGCTTTACTAGGAACTTGCTTAAATATTCTAATTGTGTTTTAAGTGCGGCTTGGGATGACGGGAAGACCCTCAGGGTACGCTTTTATTTTATTGCGATTCACTCTCTTGCAATTTACTTTCTCGCAATTTACCTTCTTGCGACTTACTTTATTGCGAAATGCATTTATTTTTTCTTGCATGATAAGGCAATTTGTTGCATGAAAACCCACACCTTTAGGATAGTCCACTAAAGCTGAAACCAAAACTAAGTTAAAAGTCATTGCGAGATAAAATTCACCGCCACGACATTTCAAAATATAAAACAACTCGAAATTTAATCACAAACGAGAACACAAAACTACGATTGCAACTAAATTAAAACGTCTCGTTGGATGATCGGGAATACCTCGGATGATGTAACCTACGTGTTGCTTAACGGGATTTCCGCGGTCTAAATGAAAGTGTGGAACTCATTCGGTTGAGTTTAGCAAATTCATGCGGACTAAGTGAATCAGATAAAAATAATGATGCGGAAGGATGGAGCAGTGGGATCTTAGCAGGTGTCGTTATAATCGACTTTAAGATTTGTTTTAATCGAAATACAAGAACACTTGGAAAATTAAGACTTCTCTAAACCAAAACACTTTTCTCATCCACGATTTATGATTTCTAAAACTAAACCTACTGCAACGACAAGGAGCTTGGAGCATGGTGGGCGGCACGGCCATCGTCATCGACAAAACTTGAACCTACTTGACAAAACCTTCTTAGAATTAAACAACGAAAGCCATAGGACTTCGAGGTAGCTTGCACTAGTGCAACATAAATCCTCGACTCTTCGTTAGGCATTTGCATTGCAAATTAAGCCCTAACAGGTCTTAGGATTCGAGGTAGTCGTCAGATACGACAATAAACCCTCACATCTTCCGAATTTATTTGTTTGATTTCATCATACAAATATAAGCCCTAATTAATTAAAATTGGCGAGATTGAAATACTAAATAAACATTAGGACTTTCCTAAACTCGAGCGAAACGATAGGATAGTCGGGAAATTACGAAGTTCACTTCGAATCGGTGATTTCTCCTACCTTTCTTCCTTTGGATTCACAAAACAAAATGTTCGAGTTTGATCCATTCCACTATTGAAATTCCAAAATTCGATCTTTGAAAACTTTAAACTTTGAAATTCTTGAGAGCGGAATTATTGGTTATTATCGAGAGTTTTCTTAGGTGATTCCGTCACTTAAGATGTAATTAACTATAGGGGCTTGCCCTTATAGGGAATTTTAAAGAACCCGGAGTAATATAAACCACTGTTTAATACTTTCATATTAAGCGGGGAATTTGTCGGCTTATAAAATTGGTTCGCGGACCGAACGGATGTCACGAAAACTCCTAGTTTATTTGATCGAGCTCCACGAGTCGAGCGATGTGTACATCTTTAGGGATAGATACACGGTTTATGGTGCGGTGCTCGTTTATATAAACTATTTGGGATGTGAGATTGGTTCGATCTCGAATTTAAAATTATTTTCAAAATCAAATACTACTTTCTAAATTATATATATATTTAAATTTAAAATTTAAATTCGCCGACAACTTACGTTAGGCGACCCCCTTTCAAAATACAACACGACCTAAAAATAGTGCGAAACAACTTCGGCGACTCCGTTGAGGACAATTCCTCTCTCCATTATAATCGAAATAGTTACGCTTTCGAAAATCGGTAGTGCATCCATGTCCTTAGTGGATCGAACTACCCTTCTTTCGTTGGAATACTATGTTCATTTCTACCTTGAACAAGTATAGCCGACATTCTCTCGGATTTAGGAGCCCTTGTTTAGACACCCCTAAACGGAGAGGTTCGAGATCCTTTTACCTCATTTACGAGGTGGGGTGGACCCCGATAGGTGTTAGTTTAGGAGTGATCCTTCGAGTCGGGAAGTCTTGCTTAAGACTTTCTTTTCCTTTACGAATCGGATTCCTTACCTTCTCTACACCTTTGAACATTCCGTTCTAAATAAACGAAACCCTCTAATAAGTGATTCTTTTAACAAATGATTCTTTTTTATAAATACATGAACAAAGAATGAGTTCGGACTCTTTTCGATTCCTTTCTTTTCGTCACGAAGAAAAGAAGCATAACTTGGGACCGACAGACCAGAATCTACCTTGCGGAAATGGAAGCCCCAGGCGATTTTCTCCTTCACCAACGAATTTGGACTTCGTTATCCATAAGGATGAAGTTTGCCGACGATGGGGTCATCCAGATTTGGACGAGGATTTGGCTTACTGAACGTCGAGGTCACGCAGACGTCTCCCTCTTTGCAGCGACGAACAAGGTATCTGAAGGCGAGGAACCACTGCGCTGAGTTCGACCTTAGGTCGACCCGAGAGTTTCCTCCTGCGAAAGGTCCGTAGGAGAATCTTGCTTGTCCATGGGAGGACATTCTCACTACCCCAGCTTGGTTTAGTTGTTTCTGCACCTACCGGACTTACGCGAATCGAAGGGGAAAGAAATCCGGAACTATGATAAACACGTTACCGTGGAGGGTACGGATCTTCTGTAAGACCTTCGTCTTCGAAATCGGGTCCGGTTCGAAGATTCAGTCGGTGACGAAGACCCGAAGAAGAAATAGAAATAGAAGGATCGCCGGAGAGGCCAGAGCTGCGAGATTGCTTTCTGGAAGAAATTCAGGAGTTGCGGAATATACACGCTACCGAATATACACCAGCTGCTGACTACATACCACTTTTGGGAGGAAGCGGGTTCCATCCCCTCTCGCCGCGAGAGGATGAGGAGAATGTTCGCAAGATTGCTTGCCACATTACCACGGCTCGCATACTACGACGATAGCCGCGAAAAGAACTAGAACTACGCCGTTTGCTCGGCTGCGAACTTTGGTAGAAAAGCTAGCAAGGAAGGAAAAGCGCCGTGTCGGAAATTCTACGAAGGATAGGGCGGGTGCCGGTCGAATCCGTCTTGGGCCCCGAATAGAGCCGCCATCATGATAGAAAAGCCGAGCAAGAGAATGAAGACTAGCCGCTGTCGTAGTCTCGGGATTACGGATTAGGGAGGATACCACCTTCCGGCATTTGGCAGACGGACCATGCGGTCCTAGACCTTCTGCTGCTAGAAGGATGGTGTGGCGTCCCACTACGGGGCGATTGAGATTGAAACGAGCGGCCGAGAGAGAAAGTCTCGCCGGGAGGGCTGGAATGCGAAGAAAGTGCTTCTTGCGATAAAGGGGACTCGTGAAAGGGGGACCGGCAGCCATCGCATGACAACCGCGAAGATACACGAAAGCTCCGCTAGAAGATGCCATGGAAAAGTTGAGAACCGACATCAGAGCGGTTGGCGAAAGAAAGAGAAGAAAAGTTCGGAGATGAGATCGACTCATCGGAATTCATGGACAACGAATATGCGAGAAATCAACATGGTTGAGACACGAGCTTCATCGGCTTCTCGAGGTGCTCCTGCGGCCGCGAAGAGAGGAGCCGGGCGATGAAGAGACGGCTTCGAGGAAAAAGACGACACGATCGCTCGAATGGCGAAAAGGATGGAAGAGATGGCGTAGCTGCGGCCGCTCTCCGGAGTCGAAGTACGACCACGTAGAGAGACACCCCCGGAAGTCATTCACATCGTAGACGGAGGAAAGGAGATTACATCCGTCGATGGGGATGACCGGCTAAAAGGACACAACACGAAGTATGATCCACGAAAAGGATATCGAGAACTTGGTAGAACGGCGGAGTGCGAGAAGCCTTAGCACAATCGAAGAGCGGGACATCCATTCGGACGGGTAGACCTTACCGGAAGAATTCGACGCTGTCCCGATACCGAAAGGCTTCGTACCACCTGCGGTTTAAGACCTTCGACGGAGCAGGGAACCCCGACGGCATGTTGCACACTTTCGTGCTTAGTTGTTGCAATGCGGCGGGAGCGATGCGTTACTCTTCCGACGGTTCGTCGGCGATGCAGTCGGGAATCGCCTTCGGCTGGTATGCGGGAATTACCCGACGGTTCGGTGAAGACATTCTCGAGCTAGAGAGCCTCTTCATCGAGCGATTTGCGGGAGCTCGGCACCACATCAGCTATAGGTGATTTAGTGGTAGAGAAACAAAGGCCGAATGAAACTCTAGTGGATTACATACTTCGATGGAGAAATTTAAGTATGAAGTGTGAACCACGATGCGAGAACAACATGCGGTCGGCATCTTGCTTAAAAGCATTCACGGTCAGATAGCACTTCTCCTCGAGGATTCACTATTAAGACTTTTGAGAAGTTGTTAAGCAAGGCGGAAGCTTGCAAGAAGAGGCGAAGCAATTAAGTTTTGCCGACAAGACGGACGAGCGAAGTCGGTGAAGACCTTCGAAAAGAAATCCGGGATCGTTGCGGCGGTTGATAAAGGCGAACAGCCGTCTGAAATACCACCGGAACGGCGCGGCAACCACAGCGAGATTACCGGCAGCCCGATCCGGCTATCGGTCGTCTCCGCGGTATGAACAACCGTCCCGTCCGCAACGTACATTGAGGGAGCTTCGAGCGAGAGAATATCCGTTCAAAAATGAAGCGGTACGAAGATGTTCCGCGGCTTAATGAAAACTCCGGATTTCCGGTTGCCGGAGCCAAAAGACCGAGAGGAAGTCGACAAGAAAGGTGATCCCGACTTTTGCCCCTACCATCGGATGCTTGGGCACGAGATAGAAGATTGTATTACCTTTAAAAGTTGGCTCGAACGACAACCTTCGGAAAGGAAATATAACAATCCGAAGGAGTACATGAAGGAACCCCGGAAAGGAGGTTCAGTCGATGTTATCTCAGCCGATCCGTCATTCGATAGATCCACTATGCAGGCGACGATGGATGGACTACCGCACGGACGAGATCTTCGAAGAAGATTTTAGACAACATCCGAACCGCTTCGGTGCGAGCTTCGATTCGAGTTCGAGACACGTTAAGCCGGTGCTTATCACTTGCGATAGAAGAACCACCTCGACGGGAGACAATCGAAGAGAAGAAGAAAATTGACGAAGAAGAGGGGACCGAGATTCCTAAGGCTAGGCCCAGGGGCTGCTTATCTAGGATAGTTGTTTCCGATTCGGGGGAGAAATCCCTCGGACCTCTGATTTTGTATGATTATCTACTCACTTCGGTGGGATCATATAATGATAAGGGTTATGGCGTTGGCTACGTTTTGACTTTTTCTAACGATTACGTAACTAGCGACAATCCGGGCGTCGATTTCGATACCAACGACAATTCTCGAATCATACAAGATCTCGACGATCGAAATGACGAAGAAGACATCCATCGAGGAGGCTACGAGAGTTCGACGAGCAACGGCTCTATCTGTGAGTTTCGAGGAGCTCCGGTTACGATAGAGTTAGAGCCTTCGATTTTGAAGATAATCCGGAAGAGCCGATCATTCCGATTCGGGAGGAAACACCGAGCAAACTCGACACTAGATTCGGAAGAAATTACGAAGTCGACTTGAGAAGTGGAAGAGTTCTACCTCCGAGAATGGGTCCGAAAGACAAAGGAAAGCAGGTGGTTGTTCAAGAAGAACCAACCCAGGCGGAAGAGATACCCGTTCGAGAAGAAGGCGAGACGCATGGAAACAAAGTGGACTACGACGTGCTTAGCCCATCTTAGGAAACTACCGACGGCGAGCATCTGCGATGCTCTCATCTTATCGAAAGGAGATGAGAGAAGCTCGATCGAGGCCTTACTTGATCCGGAAATTTGCTTAGCTCGAATGGCGGAGATTCCTTAGATGAGGTTTGCTCGTTAAAGGAACGACGAGGTGTTACCTTCGCGGACAATGACTCTACTTGCAGGACGGCGAGATCACGACCGACAGTTGTACATTTCGATTCTGATTGGGAAGTTTACGCTCTCAGGAGTATTGGTGGATCCGGGAGCATCGATCGATATAATGAGTCTTCGAACACTAGCATACTTGGAAATTGATGCTCGTGAGCTCGAGGCCGACAAAATGTTATTAAGAGGATTCGACGAGAAAGGAGAAAGAGCCCTCGGGTCGATAACGCTGCGATGAAGACAGGTGATTTAGCGAAGACAACGCGAAATTTCATATAATCGATTCGAAACATCGTTCGACGCTCTCTTGGGCCGACCATGGATACATGAAAACGAGGATGGTACCATCATCTGCTGCATCGGTGCATCGAATATTACGATGGAGGGGAACGAGTGCATCGAAGGCGACTTACGACCATTCTCACGTACATGAGATTGGAATCCATGAAGATGCGGCTTATTATGCACGCGAAAACGATCTTCTCAGGAGATACGTAACAAATGAAGCAAAGAAAGTTCGGGACAACGAAGAACACGAAGTTCTAGTCCAACGGTCGCTCACCGCTCCCTTCGGCGAGATGGTGAAGGTTTCTCCACGACTCGCATCGAGTTCGAGGCGGGGACGAGGCGGTGGTAGAGACGTTAGGACGAGTTGGACGAGAGAAAACCAACCATCGATTTTGATTGGGAAGATAGTTACGAAGAAGAAGAAGAAATCGAGCAAGAAGCGGCAACAATAAGTCGAAAGAAGCCGCAATACGAAGATCTCCCTCGAAGATGAAAAGAACGAAGAATACAAATCGATGTACGAGAAGATTAACCACTACGTACATACTATGACCTAACTCCGATCCATTCAATAAGATCGAGGGTATGGAGGTCGAAGGGTACGTAGTGACGGTGCTAAGCCGATCAAATTCTACCGCGGTGCTTCTTCCTCAAGCGAAAATAATGTACAATTCGAAGATGTCACTTCATCGGAATTAATGGAATTACCTTTTGAGTGGTACTCTCACTGTGTTGAAATTTAATTCAACGTGGTTTCTTACCTCGACTGATGGACAAAAGGCCGATCTCGACATTTTGAAAAGTTATGGAATAATTCGGTCGTCGCTCCGATTGAAAGTATGGACTCGGATTCGGCACGGTAGGGTCGGTTGACGATGCGAATTTTGCTTGGTTGTCACTTGCGAACCTAAGGAAAATTGCATGGAAACTACGAGACGAACTCGAAGATTTACAAATTGGAGACGCTCACGGAATTCGAAGAAGAAATTAAATCCACGATAGATGAGTTAATGGAAGTTAACTTAGGTACTAGCGAAGAGCCTAGACCTACCTTTGTTAGCTCCTTACTCGACAAAGAAGACTCCGAAGAAATAATCGAGTTATTAATGGAATTTAAGAATTTGTTTTGCTTGGAACTATGATGAGATGCCGGGATTAGCCCCGAGAGGTTGCGGTCCATAAGCTAGGAGTGGATCCTACTACATTCCGGTCGGACGAGGTCCCGGAAGAATGCGTACAGAAATCGAACAACAAGTCATAGCCGAAGTTAAAAAGCTAATAGACGCTAAATTTGTCAGTGAAGAACAATACCCGACTTGGCTAGCTCGATGTAGTGCCGATCGGAAAGAAGAATGGTCGGATCGGAATTTGTGTGGACTTCGAGAGATTTAAACGAGGCATGTCGAAAAGATGAATTCCCTCTACCGATTCCGGAGCGATGATCGATATTGCTTCGACACATGAAATATTCTCGTTCATGGATGGATCTTCGGGATACAACCGGATAAAAATGGCTCCGAGAAGATGAAAAGCTTACGGCATTCGAACGCCGATCGGAGTATTTCTTTACACGGTGATGCCATTCGGGCCGAAGAACGCGGGAGCTGACCTACCGAAGAGCAATGACAAGAATTTTTGATGATCTCATCCACAATCGAGTCGAATGCTTACGTGGACGATGTCGTCATCGAAAGCAAAGTAAAGGAAAACCACTTGTATGATTTGAGAATTGTTTTCGAACGATTAAGACAATTTAACCTTAAGATGAATCCCTTAAAATGCGCCTTCGGCGTCACCTCCGGGAAATTCTTAGGATTCGTTGTCCGACATCGTGGAATTGAAATCGATCCGGAGAAGATTAAAGCTCATCTTAGAAATGCGCCTCCCGAAAACCTTAAAACAATTACGATCTTTTCGAGGAAGTTGGCATATCTTCGACGCTTTATCTCGAGCTTGTCGAGGTAGGTGTCGGCCTTTCTCGGCACTAGTTAAAAAGGACGCCAAATTTATTTGGGAAGAGAAATGCCGAGAAGGCCTTCGAAGACATTAAACAATATTTAATGACACCTCCTGTCTTAGCGGCCCAGATCTCGGAGTAGGCCGGCGATGCTTTACACCGCGGCTTTAGACGACTCTCTCGGAGCCTCGTTGGCAGGGTCGATGATGAGGGTAAAGAAAATGCTCTTTACTACTTAAGCCGTCGTTTACTTCAGACGGAAGTAAGGTATCCGCAATTGAAAAGCATTGTTTGGCCACGATCTTCGCCGCTCGAAAGCTCGGGCACTACATGCTTTCTCGTGAGGTCGACTTGATTTCGAAGTTTAATCCATTGCTGATACTTGATGACTCGTCCAACACTTTCGAGCGGACTTGCCGGATGGTCGATGATATTATTGCAATTCGATATAACTTTCGTGCCTCGCGTGCGTAGTAAGGGACAAGTCTTAGCGGACTTCCTCGCGGCACACCCTTTGCCGGCCGAATCTCCTCTCGATGACGATTTGCCGGATGAACAAATAATGAACCTAGAAGACCTTGATGATCGACGTTGGGAATTATATTTCGACGGAGCATCTTCGGCACACGAAGACGAAGAATCGCAAGTGATAGTGCCGGTAAGGCGGGAATCGGGCTAATCTTTATAACACGGAGCGGGGGATGTTAAGATACTCCTACCACTTGACGGAGCCGTGTACGAACAACGAAGCGAGAATACGAAGCCCTCGTAACGGGATTGGAATTAACTATTCGAATGGGGATAACGGACATCGACATCTACGGGGATTCACGGTTAATCATTCGACGGATCTGCGGACAATACGGAATTTTTAAACGAGACTCGAACAATACTTCCGGTATGTCATACGAGTTGTTGGAACGATTCCGAATGTAACGATCTACAAAATTCCCGAGAAAAGAAAATGCTTTAGCGGATGCTTTAGCCGTCTCGCAAAAGAATTTGCACTGTTTGCAAGATGAATCGAGTGGAAGTGTCGGTTCGCGGACGTCGGGTCCTATCACGGCTTGACATAGACACGATACACAAATCGGAAGAAGAAAAAGAATCGGTTGCGGCGGTGACGAGAAAACACGAGAAGATTGGCGACGGCCATTGATGAACTACACGCAAACGGGAAAGCTACCGGACGATGGGTCGCTGGCCCATCGGATCGAAAAGAACTACGTCCTACGCATTAATAAACAACACATTATACGGAAGGTCTTTTGATCGAATGTGGCTAAGGTGCCTAAGCGGGTCGAGGCCGTGAAATTGTTAAAGAGGTGCATTCGGGACTTTGTGGCGCTCACCGGTCGGGTCCGAAGATGAAAATGAAAATTAAAAGACTAGGGTACTACGGCCCTCGATGATGGCCAGTTGCATGAAAATCGCCGAGGGCGTCATCGATGCCGAGTGCGCGGAGTGGTTCTACACCGACCTCCGAATGTGCTTACACCCGACAATTGCGTCGTGGCCATTTGAATGTTGGGGCACGGATATAGTGGGTCGATAGAACCACCATCTTCGAAAGGACATCGCTTCATTCTTGCGGCTACGGATTACTTTTCCGAGTGGGCGAAGCGGTTCCGCTTAGAGAAGTGAAAGCACACCACGTCTTACGGTTTTTCGAGAACCGAGTTGTCTGCCAGTTTCGGAGTGCCGCGCGGGGATCATCTCGGATAATGGGTCGGCATTCGAAGCACACAAATCAACAATTTTGTCGGGAGACACGGAATCGGCGGCGATACTCGACGATTTACTACCCGAGAGCAAACGGCCTCGGCGAGGCTTTTAATAAAACTCTCGTTCGAATCTTAAAGAAAACCTTGGACGATAATAAGAGAAATTGGCACGAGAAATTGTTAGAAGCCTTATGGGCCTGCGGACAACCTTCGAACTCCTACTCGAAGCTACACCTTACGCTGCGGTGTATGGGTCCGAGGCGAGTGTTACCTTTAGAGGTTCGGCTTCCTTCACTCGGAATTGCGAGTTGCGAAGCAAGATCACGACGAAGAAAACGCCGGATTACGACTCGAAGAATTAGAAAGCTTGGAAGGGAAAAGACTTGCGGCGCAACGGAATTTAGAACTATGCCGAAGCTAAGATGGTTCGAGCCCATGACAAGCGAGTCGCCGGGAACCTCGAAGTTGGTGACTTAGTTCTCGTTCTCGAGAGACTATTCTTGCACACGCGAGATAGGAGGAAAATTTGAACCCACTTGGGAAGGACCGTTTGTGGTTGAAGCGGTATACTCGGGAGGTTCCTACCGGCTAGTGAATTGCCGGGGACAACGACATATGCTTCGATCGACGGACGATACTTGAAAAAGTATTACTGCTACTGATGTTTCGAAGGAATGAATTCTTCATCCCAAGAAACACGGGCGAAAATAATTACTTATGATTGAGTCGAACCCAAAAAATAATAAAATGTGCTAAGATAAATAAAATCATGATAATTAAGTTTTCCTTGTTTTCTTTTTCAAATCAAAATCTCTTCCACGATCTTATCTACTTCATTCTGTTAAATTTGAAAATAAAAAATATATATATAAAAAAATGTGTCTTTAATAAACATTTTCTTAATGTTCTTGTTCTTAGTACGACCCACGATCCTTTTCCTTGTCTTTTCGCGGGGAAATGTCGAACGGGCGGTTGGTCTCGAACTTTAAGAATGGCGTAAGCCTTGCACTCGATGAAAAGAGGGTGAAAGATGGAGCGATAATCGAGATTGACTCGGATTTCGCACCGGCGGGCCTACGATACGAGGAAAGTGGCTGGGTCCCGGTTAACGAGAAGAACTACCGGGCGGACGGTGATGAAAGTGGGTGGCCCGAGCCACCGATCCGACAACGAAAAGAAAGGCGAACACAGAAGAAGACGAAAATGAAGTCGTAGTCCACTACGGCGGAGGGCGAGGCTTGTCGGCGCCGCGCCGCGGAGATCGAAGTTCGGAGGGCTACTCTCGCGGCCAGCGCAACGAAGGAATAAGAATCGCCGTATCAAGTAAGATGTTAACAAAACTAGGCGCGGACCGGCGCGACGAGACAGTTGCGATGCCGGCACTGCACTTCGAGGACACGGTTCACCGGGAACATGAAGAAAGGAGGCCGGCTCTTAGGATGACGGAAAGAACCGGGGAAATCTCCGGAAGATCGGAAAGAAGAAGGCTACCACGCCACCGGATAGAACCACCAGGTAGTGCATGACCTTGTTGCGGAAGCAGCCCGGGGGATGTCCGACGAGGCATCATCACTGAGGAGCCGAGGTATGCGGGGGAACGTGAAGGGATTGAACCATATATCCCACGATATGTCACGAGGCCTCGCCATGCGGATCATTCGGAATACGAGTGTGGAGAGAATGCGGAATGTTGAAAAGAAAACCTTTGAATACTTCGAGAGAATTAAAGGAAGAAGAATCGACATACTTAGAAGGCCTCGAGCTACACACGAAGCGTATTCTCGGAGTATGAACAACGGCAAATCGTGGGTTGTATCCGGGATGCGAAAAGAATGGGCCGAGCGAGGCCGCACGAGGAAAACACATACTCGGAACCCGGAGATGGATGCCGGGGAAAGGAAGAATCACGATACGATGCGGATCTTGCTACGACTTTCTTTGAAGACGAAGGGAAACCCACGGGGATACTCGCGTCATGGGCGAGTGGATCCGATGCCATTAGTTATCGAGAGAATGGTAAAAAGATTGATAACATGGAGGATGCTTGCCGGCGGTTGCATACCGATAGTTGCATTATCAACATCTACGAAACGGGGTGTTGCATACCCCCGCATATTGATCACCGCGACTTCGTCGGACCTTTATGCACGGTCTCTTTCTTGAATGAGTGTAACATCATGTTCGGATGCGACCTCCGGATAGCGAGGCCGGGTGAGTTCGAGGGCCGGTAAAGATACCTTTACCGGTGGGTTCCGTCATGATGCTGCGGGGTAACGGAGCGGATATCGCAAAGCATTGCATACCGGGAGTGCCGGTGGAGCGAATCTCGGTTACTTTCGGGAGGATGGACGACAGCAAAATACCTTACCATTTCCGGCCGGACCCGGAGCTAGAGAACCTCGGCCTTACGAGTTTGTGAGTTACATGGGAAATATCACACCTCCGACGTACATCCGGTAGGCATCCTTGCCGAGGATGGCTTGGAAGGTGATGTTATTGACCATGTACCTCCTTATTCGGACATGGATTTTTGACGAGATGATTCTTTTGATGGATCAACAAAGATCATACACGATCCGTTTTGAGTCTACATGGATTGTATGAAATATATTCCGAGATCGAGTTGTACGACGTATTTTCAACATGATTGGAATGAAAGTGACCATGTCGCGTTTTTGGCCTTCACCTCTTTTGTGCGAAATTGATTGGGAAACGCCATTAAAGTTAAATGAACTTCGAACGAAAGAACGAGAAAAGAAATAAAACAAAAAAAGAGAATAAAAGAAAACTTTCTAAAAAAAAAATCTAAAAATGACAAACACCGAGTTCACATGAACATTAAATAAACAATAAAATAAAATTTGAACCATTAAAAGATAAACGAAATCAACACGAATCTCGAATTCCATCCTTCCGAACTTCGAATCAAATTTGATCTTTCCAAATTCCAAATCCGATCTCGATCGAGTTTCAAACTTGATCTTCCAATTCAAATCGAATCTTAAATCAAATTTCGATCGAGTTCGAACTCATCCTTCCAAATTTCAAATTCAATCTTTCCGGGCTTGAGTCTCGATCAATTCGAATTCGATTTCTTCAGGATCTCGAATCGAATATCGATCACATCAAATTCGAACTTTTGGGTCGAGGATTTTACATCGCAGCTGCTTGCTTTAGGATTCTTTCCTATTGCCTTGAAGTACATCGAATTCGAACTTTTGGGTCGAGGATTTTACATCAGTACCTTTGCTTTAGGATTCTTTTCTATTGCCTTTGAAATACATCAAATTCGAACTTTTTGGGTCGAGGATTTTACATCCAGACTTACCTTGCTTTAGGATTCTTTTCTGTTGCCTTTGAAATACATCAAATTCAACCTTTTGGGTCGAGGATTTTACATCAAGTACCTTGCTTTAGGATTCTTTCCTATTGCCTTTGAAATACATCAAATTCAAACTTTTGGGTCGAGGATTTTACATCGAAGCTACCTTGCTTTAGGATTCTTTCCTATTGCCTTTGAAATACATCGAAATTCAAACTTTTGGGTCGAGGATTTTACATCGAAGCTGCCTTTGCTTTAGGATTCTTTTCTGTTGCCTTTGAAATACATCAAATTCGAACTTTTGGGTCGAGGATTTTACATCAAGCTACCTTGCTAGGATTCTTTTCTATTGCCTTTGAAATACATCGAATTCGAATTTTTGGGTCGAGGATTTTACATCAGACTGCCTTGCTAGGATTCTTTCACTGTTGCCTTGAAATACATCAAATTCAAACTTTTGGGTCGAGGATTTTACATCCAGGCTACCTTGCTTTAGGATTCTTTCCTATTGCCTATGAAATACATCAAATTCGAACTTTTGGGTCGAGGATTTTACATCAATACCTTTGCTTTAGGATTCTTTTCTGTTGCCTTTGAAATACATCAAATTGAACTTTTGGGTCGAGGATTTTACATCCAGCTACCTTTGCTTTAGGATTCTTTTCTATTGCCTTTGAAATACATCAAATTCGACCTTTTGGGTCGAGGATTTTACATCGAAGCTGCCTTGCTTTAGGATTCTTTTCCTGTTGCCTTTGAAATACATCAAATTCGAACTTTTGGGTCGAGGATTTTACATCAAGCTGCCTTGCTTTAGGATTCTTTCCCTGTTGCCTTTGAAATACATCAAATCGAATTCCGGGGTTAAGGATTTTACATCGAAGCTGCATTGCTTTAGGATCATTTCCTATCGCAATGAAATACATCGAAATCAAACTCTTGAGGTTAAGGATTTTATATCCAACACCACTTTGCTACGAGATCTCTTCTCATTGCAACGATTCAATCTAATCGATTCGATTTTCTTTCGAGGTTGGAGATGTTACATCTAAAACCTCGAAATTCCGATTTTCATTTCGAAATCGAATCCTTCGAATTAATTTTGACGAACTTGATCTAAATTGAAACTCGAACTAAAATTTAAACTCACACATCAAAACATAAATTGAAACAAAATAAAATCTAAATCGAAATTCCCAGGATCATGTGATTTGGGATTCACCTCCTTTTCCTTTCCCAGTGAGAGTTCGAGAATCTCCGGTTCCGAAACATACCGATACTCCCGGCGGAAATTCTTTTGCTGCTGTCCGAGTTTGTCACTTGGACATACGTGTTGGTTTTGTTGATCGCTTCGGTCGACACCAATACGCGCGGTGTGCTCCGTCGGCTCACCACACTATTGAGGAGTCCATTTGTTGACCTCATTTTTGATGAGGTCTTCCCTTCTTCTTTTAGTGCTTAGGATCTAGCCTTAGGCTTTTTCTTTGGCTATCTTAGAGGACTAGAATTGGGACCCACCTTTTAGAAATTTAAACCACTTCTAAACTCCTGCAAACTCCATGAAACTTGACTATAGACCCCTAATCACCTAGAGGGTTGAAATCGAATGTGGAAGTTTAAAGGATGAGTTCATATAGGATTCTTTGGCCTTAGGAGCGCTCACAGGTGGCACAGTGCAGTGAAGGGGTGACTTACACTACACTTACACACTACATTTCCACACACTTCCTAAAACCACACCCATACCCAACTTAACCTCCGACTCATGTAGGTGATTCACATGGATGGTCCTTAACCCACTAAGCCCTTGGTAAGAGGGTTAGGAACAACATAGTGAATGCCTCGAATGAGTCCTTTCATGGCTCATATGGGCTTGAAATGGCTTCATGGCTCAACCAAAATGATTTCTTTCCACCTAGATTCACCCAATCTTCAATTTCCCAAATTTTCGATTTTTGACCCCAGGGACCCTACACTCTTAAGCACTAAAACCATGTGAAATTACCCAATTTTTGCAAAATTTCCAAATTACCCAAAATTTTCCAAAATCAATCCCAAACATCTCCACATCACTCAAATTGATCATCCATACCCAAAAATACCAAAGATTCCAAAAATACCTCCCAATACCCTCGAAATACCCAAAATACCCTTCTTGGCCTAAAAATCCAAAAATTCAGAAAATTCCCAGAAAATTCCAGAAAATCCTAAATATTCCCAATTTCATTTTGTCCAACTACACCATAGGCCAATTTTGTCAATTTACCCTACTTTTGTCAAAACCCCAAATTGACCCATTTTAACCCGAAAGTGAACCCGATGTTAAACCAAACCTATCCAATTGACCCAAATTCTGGTCCAATTCAATTCTAAACTTCAATTCAACATCCCCGATACCAATCTAGACCAAATCCAAGTCAATTTGGTTGACATTTGGATCGATTCCACTTTTGGCCTTAAAGCCCGATTTGGACCCATGACCCGAGACCTAACTCAAGCTCACCCAATTCAACTCCAATTAACCCCAAACCTTTTCTAAATCCTCCTTAACATCCCCACAAACAAAACCCTAGCATGATTTGCCCAAAATTTAGACCCAAGTCCCACTCGAACTCGACCCCGAGGTTAAAAGGCCCATTTTTGACCTAAGCCCAGACCTAACCCGAATTCGACCCGATTCGAGCCCAAACTACCCCAAATTTGCTTCAAGTCACTCATGACACATCCATGAGCTAAACCCAACAATTATTTGGCCCAACCTCTTTACAAAATTCCCATCCATAAATTCATTTTTAAACTTAAAGGCCGATTCCTTAAACCATTTTAAAAGCAGCTTCCACAGAATCCAAAACCCCAAAAAATTCTTCCAAAGCCCATATGACATTTCCCCTCATCATACTTTCAATTAAAATCATCCCTAAGTCCTAAACCAATGATCAAATATTTCTAAATGAAGCTTCATCCAAATTTCCACCAAATTATCCAAAATCCTTAAAATCCTTTTTATGAAATTGACGAAACTTTTTGCCGAACGAAAGGTGAGCCATGAAGCCATGCATGAGCCACATGTGAGCCATGAGAGCTTTGGACACTCCACCATGCCATATTGGGTAAGAAGAGGGGGGCTTTCCTTAATCCTAAAGCTCATTAGCCTTAATCATGTTTCACACAAACTTAAATTTAATCCGAATATATTTGGATGGAGACTTCTCCATGCGAACCAGTGATCCCTTTGATCCCCACGGCATCCAAAGCCACCTTGAAGGGTGCACCAAGCCCAAATGGGTGGATTGACCCATTTAGACTCAAAACTAGCCATGCCACATTCTACTTTGGATCGAAAGCCTTTACACATGTCCATGGCCGATTGATTGCACAAACCTCAGCTACGACCCACGACCTTGAGGGTGACCCATGCACTGGCCGGCCGGCCACTGAGCCGCCGGAAAACACCATGGCCGAGAGCTCGCATGTGAGCCGACATTGAAATTCTCACTTGCTGAGCTGCCCCTTACTAGTGGTCACCATGGGCTATTCTTCTCCTCACGCAGAGCGGTGATCCCGAGCCCTAACTCCCCACAGGAGGCCCCAAGCCGGCTCATTTAAACTCCGCCCCTCTCGGCCATGAGAAGAGAGAAGCACAAACCTTGCCGAAACTGCGCAAAATTGTTCCGAGACCCTTCTCCATCCTTAGAGCACTTGATCCCAGGTGAAATCCCTGTGCATTTCTCCTGCTGTAAGCTCGATTTCGAGTTGAAATTCCACACAAACCGGGACACTTCTCCGCGGTGAGCCGATTCCCGAATTGATTGGCTCTACACCTTCACCGAGACGAGAGAAGGTGTCCGCCATCAAAAGCCCCATCTCCGGGCCACCCGGTTGCTCCGGCCTCCGAGCTTTGTGATCGGGCTTGGTCGAAATCATATCCGGACGATTCCACGAGACCGGGAGACTTCATGCGGAGCTTGTCGGGACCCGATCGAAGGTGCGACGACTCTCGGATTGAAGCCGCACTTCTACGAGCCAAGGTATGAGCTAACTCTCCATCCCGAGCTACGGAGATTCTCCATTTCAAATGCCTTAGTTTCGATGCATGTTAGCCAGTATAGATGTGTTCGTCTCTTGAGACGAATCCGTAGAAGCATAAGAACATGAAAATCCATTGAGTATCGAGTGAGATATTAGGGATTTAGTGTGGACGGCTATCGGGTGAGGACACTTGGGGACGATGAACGGATGCGCGTCCATTCAATACACGCGCGGACGGACGGCCGGGATCGCGTCGGACCGAGGAGACGGTACGAGAACCGCGGGGCCGGGGCGGCGACTCGGGTGGCGGCGTCGAATGGGAGCGCGCGCGTGGTCTTTCGGAGGCTGCCGAGGATGCGGCGGCGCGCGTGGATAAATAGAAAATTAGGGTATTTTCGATTTATTTAATTCCCTAAACTTGAAAATTCATATCTACGTGTAGAAAAATCGGAAAAATAAAATAAAAATACCCTCTTGCTCGGTGAAGAGAGGAGAATAATGTGGAAAAGAAATCACTTAATTTCATCGAATATTTTATTTTTTATAATTTATTTACTCTCTGCATTGTTTTAATTCTCCATGCATGCATACAATTCACCATGGCATGAGACCATAGGGCTTTTGAAGCCTGCGAATTTGGGAACATTCACGAATTTTCCGAAGTCGGGAGGCCATCCTATGAAGAGTTCTTGATTTTTCAAGTTCGGAGTCGACTTGTTTTGAGTATTTTAATTCCAGTAAATAGCATGTTGTGAAATAAATTCTAGGAAAATTTGGTGATGTTCCTTATGACCGAGAGAACCACTAGGAAAAATAGATTTTGGCTTAGTTCATTCAAAACGACACTAATTGGCTTAAACACCCAAAATAGGTCTTTAATTAATTAGAGTTAACCAGGCATCAAATTGACTTGAAATCAATTCTCCACTGACCTTTAGGATCAGAGGAATCCACCATAAAAGTTTGAGGTCGATTGGACTTGGTTAGCCCACTAATTGGGTTGATTAAGCCGCATAGCCATTTTAAACTTTAAAAATTCATAACTTTTAAAATACCTTTCAAAAATTCACCAAATTGGTTTTGGAGCCTCTCTGATATCAGGGGAATCTAAGAAAATTAAAATTTCAATTTTCTGAAAAAGTTGATTTTTAATAATATTTTAATATTTTTAATAATTAAAAAATAATAAAAATCACAAAAATAATAAAATTCACCAAAATGTCACATTTTGAATTTTAATCACTTAGGAACAAATCCCACATTTTTCTTAGGTCTATTTAGTGAGATATTGAATTTTAAAGTTTTAAGGTAATTTTAAAATTAAAAAATGTATTTTCTAGCATTTTCACTAAAATAATTATAATAAATCATAGAAAAATCAGAAAATTGCAAAATTTGCTTCTCTGGTTTCCTTGATATCAGAGAGATTTTTGAAAAATATAAAATCCATTTTTCAACATTTATTTTATTTTTAAATTAATTAACACTCCAAAACTCAAAATAATTATAATAAAAATAATATAATTCAAAAAATCACCAAAATTGGTCCAAGTGCTTCTCTGGTCATTAGGAATGTCCCCTAATTTTCTTAAGGACAGAAACTTTCCTTTGGTCATGTTATCAAATTTTCCTTGAAAATCTCTATTTTCCACCAAAAATAATTATATAAATAAATTAAATACAGAAAAATCACATTTTCTCCTCTCATGTCTTTATTGACATATGAGTGAAGTCACATAAAAATTTCAAGTTCATTTGGGTTCAATTTAGTGAGTTATGAAATTATTAAGCTTAAGGGGTAAAATGGTAATTAAACTTTTAACCCTTAATTAAAACTTTAGGTTTAATAAAAAATCAACAAGTAAAATATTTGATCTTAATCTGGTTTGGATGATTGAAATTTAAATAATTAAAGGGTAGAAACCCATTAAATAATTTTAAAATGATTAAACTTTAATTAAATAATAGATTAAATTTGGAGGAATAATAAATTGGAATTATTAAAATAAGGGATATTTATTAGGAAGAGATTTATTCTTTAATTTAAAAATCCCTAAACTAATTATATCATTAATACTCAATTCTTAATTAAAATGATAACTCGAAATGTAAAACATTAAAAGACTTAATTGAATTATTAAACTCTTTTAAAATTTCGATTAAAATTAAAAATAAAGTAAATTAAAATTAAATTAAAATTAAATTAAATTAAACTAAATTAAAATTAAATTAAATTAAATTAAATTAAAATTAAATTAAATTAAATTAAAATTAAATTAAATTAAATAATTAAATTAAATTAAATTAAATTAAATTAAATTAAATTAAATAAATTAAACTAAATTAAATTAAATTAAATTAAATTAAATCAAATTAAATTAAATTAAATCAAAATTAAATTAATTAAATTAAATTAAATAATTAAATTAAA
>JAKZJZ010001496.1:0-27444 GCA_022702705.1 Papilionanthe hookeriana x Papilionanthe teres | reverse complement strand
AGTATTTCAATCTTGCCAATTTTAATTAATTAGGGCTTATATTTATATGATAAAATCAAACAAATAGCCTAGAAGATGTGAGGGTTTATTGTCGTATCGGACGACTACCTCGGAATCCTAAGACCGGTTAGGGCTAAATTTGCAATGCAAATGCCTAACGAAGAGTTGAGGATTTATGTTGCACTAGGCAAGCTACCTCGAAGTCCTATGGCTTTGTTGTTTAACTCTAAGAAGGTTTTGCTGAAGTAGGTTCAAGTTTTGTTGATGACGATGGTTGTGCTGCCCACCATGCTCCAAGCTCCTTGTTGTTGCAGAGGTTTAGTTTTAGAAATCATTAATCAGGGGATGAGAAAAGTATTTTGGTTTAGAGAAGATCTTAATTTCCAAGTGTTTTGTATTTTGATTAAAACAAATCTTAAAGTTGATTATAACGACACCGGTTAAGATCCCACGGTTCCATCCTTCCGGCATCATTATTTTTATCGGATTCACTTAGTCCGGATGAATTTGCTAAACTCAACCGAATGAGTTCCACACTTTCATTTAGACCGTGGGAAATCCCGTTAGCAACACGTAGGTTACATCATCCGAGGTATTCCCGATCATCCAACGGGACGTTTTAATTTAGTTGTAATTGTAGTTTTGTGTTCGTTTGTGATTAAATTTTGAGTTGTTTTATATTTTGAAATGTTGTGGCGGTGAGTTTTATCTTGCAATGACTTTTAACTTAATTTGGTTTCGGTTTCGGGGACTATCCTAAAGGTGTGGGTTTTCATGCAACTGTTGTTTTATCATGCAAGAAAAATAAAGTATATTTGCAAGAAAGTAAATTGCAGGAAAGTAAATCGCAAGAGAGCAAATTGCAATAATAAAAAAAATAAAAGCGTACCTGGAGGGTCTTCCCGTCATCCCAAGCTGCACTTAAAACACAATTAGAATATTTAAGCAAGTTCCTAGGTAAAGCTAAGGGAAGGGTTATGGTTTTCTACCAAATTCCTAATCCTATAGCTAGTCAACTCCTATGACGTCTAGGTTCTTTGTGTTTTTGTTTTGAGGACGATTTTCTTCATCAAAGGACAATTAAGTCCAATTGTTCTTATAAATATCCTATCATATTGAGGAAGTGCTTAAGAAGAATCTTAAACATCTTTTCAATATTTTCAGGATTGTTTTAAGTCCAAATGAATTTAATTATATAAATGAATCGATCGTCCGGGGTTTTCAAGTCTTGTTAACTTACTCAGTGAACTAGGACATTTGAATATCCTATGAGTGAGGTAACACTTCATTTGATGTTCCATTTAGGAGTTATAATAATCAAAGCTTTCAAGGGTAAATTAGTATTCAAATGATTTGATTTAAATTAAAGGGTTTAAATTTGGAATAGTGTTCATTTATTTTGAATTCTTTATGTCTTAGGTGATGTTATATTTAATTCAACTTAATTTAATTGAGTTTTAATTTAGTTTAACATAGTTCAATTTAATTTGATTTGGTGTTTAATTAATTTGATTTGATTTAATTTAATTTAATTATTTAATTTAATTTAATTTAATTTAATTGTTTAATTTAATTTAATTATTTAATTTAATTTTAATTTAGTTTAATTTAATTTAATTTGTTTTAATTTAATTTAATTTAATTATTAAATTTAATTTAATTTTAATTTAATTTATCTTTAATTTACTTTATTTTTAATTTTAATTGAAATTTCAAAAGAGTTTAATAATTCAATTAAGTCTTTTAATGTTTTACATTTGAGTTATCATTTTAATTAAAAAATTGAGTATTGATGATATAATTAGTTTAGGGATTTTTTAAATTAAAGAATAAATCTCTTCCTAATAAATATCCCTTATTTTAATAATTCCAATTTATTATTCCTACAAATTTAATCTATTATTTAATTAAAGTTTAATCATTTTAAAATTATTTAATGGGTTTCTACCCTTTAATTATTTAAATTTCAATCATCCAAATCAGATTAAGATCAAATATTTTACTTGTTGATTTTTTATTAAACCTAAAGTTTTAATTAAGGATTAAAGATTTTAATTACCATTTTACCCCTTAAGCTTAATAATTTCATAACTCACTAAATTGAACCCAAATGAACTTGAAATTTTTATGTGACTTCACTCATATGTCAATAAAGACATGAGAGGAGAAAATGTGATTTTTCTGTATTTAATTTATTTATATAATTATTTTTGGTGGAAAATAGAGATTTTCAAGGAAAATTTAATAACATGACCAAGGGAAAGTTTCTGTCCTTAAGAAAATTAGGGGACATTCCTAATGACCAGAGAAGCACATGGACCAATTTTGGTGATTTTTTGAATTATATTATTTTTATTATAATTATTTTAAGTTTTGGAGTGTTAATTAATTTAAAAATAAAATAAATGTTGAAAAATGGGTTTTATATTTTTCAAAAATCTCTCTGATATCAAGGAAACTAGAGAAACAAATTTTGTAATTTTCTGATTTTTCTATGATTTATTATAATTATTTTAGTGAAAATGCTAGAAAATACATTTTTTTTAATTTTAAAATTACCCTAGGGTTTTAAAATTCAATATCTCACTAAATAGACCTAGGAAAAATGTGGGATTTGTTCCTAAGTGATTAAAATTCAAAATATGACATTTTGGTGAATTTTATTATTTTTGTGATTTTTATTATTTTTTAATTATTAAAAATATTAAAATATTATTAAAAATCAACTTTTTTAGAAAATTGAAATTTTAATTTTCTTAGGTTCCCCTGATATCAGAGAGGCTCCAAAACCAATTTGGTGAATTTTTAAAAAGTATTTTAAAAGTTATGAATTTTTAAAGTTTAAAATGGCTAAGTGACTTAATCAACCCAATTAGTAGGGCTAACCAAGTCCAATTGACCTCAAATTTTTATGGTGGGTTCCTCTGATCCTAAAGGTCAGTGGAGAATTGATTTCAAGTCAATTTGATGCCTGGTTAACTCTAATTAATTAAAGACCTATTTTGGGTGTTTAAGCCGATTAGGGTTGTTTTAAATGAACTAAGTCAAAACCTTTTTTTCCTAGGGTTCTCTCGGTCATAAGGAACATCACCAAATTTTCCTAGAATTTATTTCACAACATGCTATTTACTGGAATTAAAATACTCAAAACAGTGACCTGAACTTGAAAAATCAAGAACTCCTCATAGGATGGCCTCCGACTTTGGAAAATTCAGGGAATGTTCCCAAATTCAGAGGCTTCAAAAGCCCTATGGTCTCATGCCATGGTGAATTGTATGCATGCATGGAGAATTAAAACAATGCAAGAGAGTAAATAAATTATAAAAAATAAAATACTTGATGAAATTAAATGATTTCTTTTCCACATTATTCTCCTCCGTTCACTCGAGCAAGAGGGTATTTTTATTTTATTTTTGTGATTTTTCTACACGGAGATATGAATTTTGAAATTTAGGGAATTAAATAAATCGAAAAATACCCTATTTTTCTATTTATCCACGCGGCGCCGCCGCATCCTCGGCAGACTCCGAAAGACCACGCGGCACGCTCCCATTCGACGCCGCCACCCGAGTCGGCAGCCCGGGCCCCGCGGTTCTCGTACCGTCTCCCGGTCCGACGCGATCCTGACCATCCGTGCGCGCGTGTATTGAATGGACGGCATCCGTTCATCGTCCCCAAGTGTTCTCACCCGAGAGCCGTCCACACTAAATCCCTAAGATCTCACTCGATTCTCAATGGATTTTTACGTTCTTATACTCTATGGATTCGTCTTGAAGAGACGAACACATCTATACGGCTAACATGCATTGAAACTAAGGCATTTGAAATAGAGAATCTTCGAAGCTCGGGATGAAGAGTTAGCTCATACCTTGGCTCGGAGAAGTGTGGCTTCAATCTGAGAGTTGTTGCACCTTCGATTGGGTCCTAGCAAGCTCCAGATGAAGTCTCCTGGTCTGGTGAATTGTCTGGATATGATTTCGACCAAGCCCGATCACAAAGCTTGGAGGCTGGAGCAACTGGGTGGCCTGGAGATGGGGCTTTTGCTGGTGGACACCTTCTCTTGGTCTGGTGAAGGTGTAGAGCCAATCAATTTGGGAATTGGCTCACTGTGGAGAAGTGTCCTGGTTTTGGGTGGAATTTCAACTCTGAAATTGAGCTTACAGAGGAGAAATGGCAGGGGGATTTCACTGGGGATCAAGTGCTCTAAGGATGGAGAAGGGTCTGGAACAATTTTGGCAGAGTTTTGGCAAGGTTTTTGCTTCTCTCCTTTTCATGGCCGAGAGGGGTGGAGTTTGAATCAGAGCTGGTCGGGAGGCCTCCTGTGGGGAGTTAGTGGCTCGGGATCGAGCTGCTCTGTGAGGAGAAGATCAGCCATGGTGACCACTAGGATGGGGCAGCTCAAGCAAGTGAGAATTTCAATGTTGGCTCACATGTGAGCTCTCGGCCATGGTGTTTTCCGGCGTCCTGGTGGCCGGCCGGCCAGTGCAATGGTCACCATCTTGGTCAGTGGGTCGTGGTCGGGGTTTAGTGTAGTCAATCGGAAAATGCCATGTGTAAAGGCTTTGATTCAAAGTGGAATGGGGGCATGGCTAAATTTGGACCTAAATGGGTCAACCCACCCATTTGGGCTAGGTGCACCACCCAAGGCCTGGTTTTGGCCGAGGGAAAAGTGATTTGGCTCAGCATAATCAGTAGGGTCAAGTCACCATCCAAGCACAATTGAAGCTTAAGCATGGTTTAGTGGAATCATGGAAGTGGTTAATCACCTTTAGGAATTAAGGAAAGAGCCTCCTCCTTTTGCCCAAAATGGCATGGTGACATGTAAAGAGGCTCTCATGGCTTGCATATGGCTTGTGCATGGCTCCATGGCTCCATTTGGCTTGGGAAAAGTGAAGTCAATTTCATAAAAAGGATTTTAAGGATTTTGGATAATTTAGTGGAAATTTGGATGAAGCTTCATTTAGAAATATTTGATGATTGGTTTAGGACTTAGGGATGATTTTAATTGAAAATATGATGAGGGGAAATGTCATATGGGCTTTGGAAGAATTTTTGGGGCTTTGGATTTGGTGGAAGTGGGCTTTTAAAATGGCTTAAGGAATGGGCCCTTAAGTTTTGAAAATGAATTTATGGATGGGAATTTTGTAAAGAGGTTGGGCCAAATAATTGTTGGGTTTAGCTCATGGATGTGTCATGAGTGATTTGAAACAAATTGGGGGTGATTTGGATTTGAATTGGGTTGAATTTGGGTTAGGTTTGGGTTTAGGTCAAAAATGGGCCTTTTGACTCTGGATTGAGTTTGAGTGGGGTTTGGGTCTAAATTTTGGGCAAATCATGTTAGGGTTTTGTTTGTGGGAATGTTAAGGAAGATTTAGAAAAGATTTGAGGTTAATTGGAGTTGAATTGGGTGAGTTTGGGTTAAGCTTCGGGTCATGGGTCCAAATCGGGCTTTAAGGCCAAAAGTGAGATCGGATCCAAATGTCAATCAAATTGGACTTGGATTTGGTCTAAATTGGTATTAGGAATGTTGAATTGAAGTTTAGAATTGAATTGGACCAGAATTTGGGTCAATTGGATAGGTTTGGTTTAACATCGGGTCCACTTTTGGGTTAAAATGGGTCAATTTGGGGGTTTTGACAAAAGTAGGGTAAATTGACAACATTGGCCCATGGTGTAGTTGGACAAAATGAAATTGGGAATATTTGGGATTTTCTGGAATTTTCTGGGAATTTTCTGAATTTTTGGATTTTTAGGCCAAGAAGGGTATTTTGGGTATTTGGAGGGTATTGGGGGGTATTTTTGGAATCTTTGGTATTTTTGGGTATGGATGATCAATTTGAGTGATGTGGAGATGTTTGGGATTGATTTTGGAAAATTTTGGGTAATTTGGAAATTTTGCAAAAATTTGGGTAATTTCAAGTGTTTTGGGTAGGTTTAATAGGTGTAGGGTATCGTGGGTCAAAAATTGAAAATTTGGGAAATTGAAGATCGGGTGAATTTAGGTGGAAAGAAATCATTTTGGTTGAGCCATGAAACCATTTCAAGCCCATATGAGCCATGAAAGGACTCATTTGAGGCATTCATTATGTTGTTCCTAACCCTCTTACCAAGGGCTTAGGGGTTAAGGACCATCCATGTGAATCACCCACATGAGTCAGGAGGTTAAGTTGGGTATGGGTGTGGTTTTAGGAAGTGTGTGGAAATGTAGTGTGTAAGTGTAGTGTAAGTCAGCCCCTTCACTGCACCGTGCCACCTGTAGGCGGTCCCAAGGCCAAAGAGTCCTATAGGAACTCATCCTTTAAACTTCCACATTCGATTTCAACCCTCTAGGTGATTAGGGGTCTATAGTCAAGTTTGTGGAGTTTGCAGGGAGTTTAGAAGTGGTTTGAATTTCTAAAAGGTGGGTCCCAATTCTAGTCCTCTAAGATAGTCAAAGGAAAAGCCTAAGGCTAGATCCTAAATACTAAAGAGAAGAAGGGAAGACCTCATCAAAAATGAGGTCAACAAATGGACCTCCAATAGGTGTGGTGAGCCGACGGAGCACACCGCGCGTATCGGTGTTGACCGAAGCGATTAACAAAACCAACACGGATGTCCAAGTGACGAACTTGAGGACGAAGTAGAAGAGTTTCGCTGGGGAGTGTCAAGTATATCTCCGGAACCGGAGATTCTCGAACTCTCGCCTGGGAAAGGAAGAGGAGGTAAATCCCAAATCACATTATCCTGGGGAATTTCGATTTAGATTTTATTTTGTTTCAATTTATGTTTTGATGTGTGAGTTTAAATTTTAGTTCGGAGTTTCAATTTAGATTGAAGTTTTGTCAAAATTAATTTGAGGGATTCGATTTGAAATGAAAATTGGGATTCCGAGGTTTTAGATGTAACATCTTCAACCTCGAAAGAAAATTGAATTGATTAGATTTAATCGTTGCAATGAGAAGATATCTCAGAGCAAAGTGGTGTTGGATATAAAATCCTTAACCTCAAGAGTTTGATTTTGATGTATTTCATTGCGATAGGGAAATGATCCGAAAGCAATGCAGTCTCGGATGTAAATTCCTTAACCCCGGGAATTCGATTTGATGTATTTCAAAGGCAATAGGGAAAGAATCCTAAAAGCGAGCAGTCTTGGATGTAAAATCCTCGACCCAAAAGTTTGAATTTGATGTACTTCAGTGCAATAGGAAAAGAATCCTAAAGCAGTGCAGTCTTGGATGTAAAATCCTCGACCCAAAAGTTTGAATTTGATGTACTTCAGTGCAATAGAAAAGAATCCTAAAGCAGTGCAGTCTTGGATGTAAAATCCTCGACCCAAAAGAGTTTGATTTGATGTACTTCAGTGCAATAGGAAAAGAATCCTAAAGCAGTGCAGTCTTGGATGTAAAATCCTCGACCCAAAAGAGTTTGATTTGATGTATTTCAGTGCAATAGGAAAAGAATCCTAAAGCAGTGCAGTCTTGGATGTAAAATCCTCGACCCAAAAGAGTTTGATTTGATGTATTTCAGTGCAATAGGAAAAGGAACCTAAAGCAGTGCAGTCTTGGATGTGAAATCCTCGACCCAAAAGAGTTTGATTTGATGTATTTCAAGGTACACAGAAAAGAATCCTAAAGCAAAGGCAGTCTTGGATGTAAAATCCTCGACCCAAAAGTGTTTGATTTGATGTATTTCAGTGCAATAGGAAAAGGATCCTAAAGCAAAGGCAGTCTTGGATGTGAAATCCTCGACCCAAAAGAGTTGAATTTGAATTTGATGTATTTCAGTGCAATAGGAAAAGAATCCTAAAGCAGTGCAGTCTCGGATGTAAAATCCTCGACCCAAAAGGTTTGAATTTGAATTTGATGTATTTCAAAGGCAATAGGAAAAGAATCCTAAAGCAGTGCAGTCTTGGATGTGAAATCCTCGACCCAAAAGTGTTTAATTTGATGTATTTCAGTGCAATAGGAAAAGAATCCTAAAGCAGTGCGGTCTTAGATGTAAAATCCTCGACCCAAAAGAGTTTGATTTTGAATTTGATGTAATTGATATTTGATTCGAGATCTGGAAGAAATTGAATTTCATTGAGACTTGAAGCCTGGAAAGGTTGAATTTGGAAATTTGGAAGGATGAGTTTGAACTCAATTGAAATTTGATTTAAGATTTGATTTGAAATTTGGAAGATCAAGTTTGAAACTTGATCGAGATTGGATTTGGAATTTGATTGAGAATTTGATTTGAGATTTGGGAAGATCAAATTTGAAATTTGATCGAGAGTGGATTTGGAATTTGATTGAGAATTTGATTTGAGATTTGAAAAGATTGAAATTTGATTCGGAATTTGGAAGGATGGAATTTGAGATTTGTGTTGATTTCGTTTATCTTTTAATGGTTCAAATTTTATTTTATTGTTTATTTAACGTTCATGTGAATTTGGTATTTGTCATTTTTCAGATTTTTTTTTTAGAAAGTTTTCTTTTATTCTCTTTTTTTTTGTTTTATTTCTTTTCTGTTCTTTGTTCGAAGTTCATTTAACTTTAATGGCGTTTCCCAATCAATTTGCACAAAAGAGGTGAAGGCCAAAAACGTGACATGGTCACTTTCATTCCAATCATGTTGAAAATATATCATACAACTCGATCTGGAATATATTTCATACAATCCATGTAGACTCAAAACGGATCGTGTATGATCTTTGTTGATCCATCAAAAGAATCATCCGTCAAAAATCCATGTCCGAATAGTGAGGTACATGGTCAATAACATCACCTTCCAAGTCATCCTTGGCAAGGATGCCGAGCTGGATGTACGTTGGAGGTGTGATATTTCCCATGTAACTCACGGCTCGTAAGGCCGGAGGTTCTCTAGCTCGGGTCCGGTTGGAAATGGTAAGGTATTTTCGTCGTCGTCCATCCTCCCGAAAGTAGCCGAGATTCGCTCCACTCGGCACCCCTGGTATGCAATGCTTTCCGATATCCGCTCCGTTACCTCGCGGTATCATGACGGAACCCACCGGTAAAGGTATCTTTAGCGGCCCTCGTAACTCACCCGGGCCTCGCTATCCGGAGGTCGGATCCGAACATGATGTTGCACTCGAATTTGGAAGGATGAGTTCGAACTCATCAAATTTGATTTAAGATTCGATTCGAATTGGAAGACCGGCTCAAACTCGATCGAGATCAGATTTAATCTGATTGAGGATTCGATTCTGAATTTGTAAAGATGTAAATTGATTTGGAATTCGAAGGATGGAATTGATTTTTGTTCGAAGGATGGAATTTGAGATTTGTGTTGATTTCGTTTATCTTTAATATGGTTCAAATTTTATTTTGTATTTGCTTATTTAATGTTCATGTGAACTTGGTGTTCGTCATTTTTCGATTTTTTTTTTTAAAGCTTTCTTATTATTCTCTTTTTTTCTTTCTCGTTCTTTGCCTCGAAGTTCATTTAACTTTAACGGCGTTGCTCCCAATCAATTCCGCACAAAAAGAGGTGAAGGCCAAAACGGGAGCATGTGTCACTTTCATTCCAACTCAGCGTCTAAGATACGCCATGAGCAACTCGATCCGGGAATATATTTCATACAATCCATGTGAACTCAAAACGGACCGTGTATGATCCTTGTCCATCCATCAAAAGAAGCATCCGTCAAAAAATCCATGTCCGAACAACAGGTACGATGGTCAATAACATCACCTTCCAAGCCATCCTCGGCAAGCATGCCGTACTGGATGTACGATCTGCAGGTGTGATATTTCCCATGTAACTCACAGAGTTCCCCGTAAGGCCGGAGGTTCTCTAGCTGATCCAGGGTCCGGGAGGAAACGGTAAGGTGTCTTGGTCGTCGTCCATCCTCCTGGGGCAACCGAGATTCGCTCCACCGCACCCCTGGCATGCACTGCTTAGCGATATTCCGGCTCCGTTGCCCTTCATAGCATTTCCATGACGTGAACCTCACCCTGCAGCGGAGCTTCATCTGCCTCTGAATCCTCACCCGGCTCCAAGCTATCCGTAGTGTACGTATCCGAACACGATGCCGCACTCGTTCAAGACAGAGACCAGGAGTAGTTGTCCGACGAAGTCGTAGGTGGATCTATTATGCGGGGGTGTGCAACACCCCGTTTCGTAGATGCTGATAATGCAGCCTATCGTGGTATGCAATCTCGCCGGGCAAAGATACTCCTCCATGTTATCAATCTCTTTCACCATCATCTCTCGACGACTAATGGCACCTGATCCACTCGCCCATGACGGAGCATCCCCGGTGGGCTTCCCCTTCCCGCTTCTTCACAGAAAGCACAGCGGTCCGCATTGTATCAGTGATTCTTCCCTTCTCCCTAAGATCCATCTCCGGGGTTCTCGGGTCGTGTTTTCCCTCAGCGGCCTCGCTCGGCCCATTCTTTTCGCAGTCCCGGACGTAATCCACGATTTGCCGTTGTTCATACTCGAGACACACGTCGAGAAAGCGTAGCTCGAGGGGGGGCCTTCTAGCATGTTGATTCTTCTTCCGCTTAACCCTCTCGAAGTATTCGAAAGGTTTTCTTTTCAACATCTCCGCATCCTTCTCCAGCCCTCGTATTCCGGAAATGATCTCGGGCAGATGGCGAGAAGCCTCGTGACGCATATCTCGCGGGATAGGCGGCCCAATCCTCTTCTACGTTCTCCCCCGCATACCTCGCCTCCTCGTGATGATGCCCGGCCGGGACATCCTCGGGCTGCTTCCGCAACAAGGGCAAGCACCGCCTGCGTGGTTCCCATCCGGTGGCGCGGTGCCTTCTTCTCTTCCCGATCTTCCGCAGATTTCCCCGGTTCTTTCCGTTATCCCAGTGAGCCGGCCTCCTTTCTTCGTGTTCCTCGGTGAACCGATGTCCTTGAAGTGAAGTGTAGCCGGCATTAGCAACACGTCATGCCGCGCTCGGTCCGTTGCAGCGCCTAGTTTTCGTTAACATCTTACTGACGCGGCGATTCTTATTTCTTCGTTGCCGAGGTCACAGCGCGAGAGTAGCCTTCCTCTCGAACTTCTCGCATCTCTCGTGCGGCGCGGCGCTCGACAAGCCCGCCCTCCGCCGCAACTGGATCACGCGACTTCATTTTCGTCGTCTCTCTTCACAGGTTTCCGTTTTCTCTTTCTCGTCGGCCGGACTGCGGCTCGGGCCACCCGCTCTTCATCACCGTCTCCGCCCGGCGTCGCTCCCGTCAACCGGGACCCGGGCCACTTTCCTCGTACTCGTAGGCCCGCCGGTGCGAAACTGAGTCACCCGATTATCGCTCCATCTTTCACCCCTCTTTTCATCGAGTGCAAGGCTTACGCCATTCTTAAAGTTCAAGACCAACGCCTGCCCGTTCGGCATTTCCCGCAAAAGACAAGGAAAAGGATCGTAGGGTCGTACTAAGAACAAGAACATTAAGAAAATGTTTATTAAAGATACATTTTTTCATTATTCTTATATTTTTGAAATTTAATGAATGAAGTAGGATAAGATCCGGAAAGAGATCTTGATTTGAAGAAGGAAACAAGGAAAACTTAATTATCATGATTTTATTTATTCTTAGCACATTTTATTATTTTGTTCGGATCTAATCACAAGTAATTATTTTCACCCGTGTTTCTTAGGGATGAAGAATTCATTCCTTCGAAACACTACGTGAGTCGTAATACTTTTTCACGATCGTCCGTCTGATCGGAAGCATATGTCGTTCTCTCCCGGCAATTCACTAGCCGGTAGGAACCTCCGAGTATGTCGCTTCAACCACAAACTATCCTTCCCAAGTGAGTTCAAATTTTCCTCCTATTCGCTATGCGCAAGAATACAGGTCCCGAGAACGAGAACTAAGTCACCAACTTCTCAAGGCTCCCGGGCGGACCCGCCTTGTCATGGGCTTGAACCATCTTAGCTTGGTATAGTTCTAAATTTCGTGCGCCGCAAGTCTTTTCCTCTTCCAAGCTTTCTAATTCTTCGGCCGTGAATCCGGCGTTTTCTTCGTCGTGATCTCGTATTTGCACTGCTAATTCCGAGCGAAGGAAGCCGAACCTCCAAAGGTAACACCGCTTCGGACTCCAGGCACCAGCAGCGTAAGGTGTAGCTTCGAGTAGGGCCCCGAAGGCCGTCCGCAGGCCCATAAGGCTTCTCTAACAATTTCTCGCGCCAATTTCTCTTATTATCGTCCAAGGTTTTCTTTAAGATTCGAACGAGAGTTTTATTAAAAGCCTCGGCCGAGGCCGTTTCGTTTCGGGGTAGTAAAATGTCGAGGAACGCACGCACGATTCCGTGTCTCCCCGACAAAACCGTCGGGATTTGTGCGCTTCTCCGAACGCCGACCCACTATCCGAGACGATCCCGCGCGGCACTCCGAAACGGTAGACAACTCGGGTTCTCGAAAACCGTAGCACGCGGTGTGCTTTCACTTCTCTAAGCGGAACTCGGCTTCTCGCCCACTGAAAAGTAACTGTACCGCAAGAATGAAGCGATGTCTCAAGATGGTGGTTCTATCGGACCCACTATATCCGTGCCCCCAACATTCAAATGGCCACGACGCAACCGTCGGGGTGTGTAGCATCACTCTGGAGGTCGGTGTAGAACCACTCGCGCACTCGGCATCAGTTACGCTCTCTGCGATTTTCATGCAACCGTCATCATCGAGGGCCGTAGCACCCTAGTCTTTTAATTTTCATTTTCATCTGACCCGACCGGTGAGCGCGCGGAGTCCCGAATGCACCTCTTTAACAATTCTCACGGGCCTCGTACCCGCTTAGGCACCTTAGCCACATTCGATCAAAAGACCTTCCGTATAATGTGTTGTTTATTAATGCGTGAGACGAAGTTCTTTTTCGATCCGATGGGCCAGCCGACCTATCGTCCGGTAGCTTTCCCTGTCAGCAGGTAGCTCATCAATGGTCGTCGCCAATCTTCTCGTGTTTTCCATCGTCACTACCGCAACCCATTCTTTTTCTTCGATTCAGTGTATCATGTCTATGTCAAGCCGTGATAGGACCCGACGTCCGCGAACCGACACTTCCACCGATTCATCTTGCAAATGTAGCAAATTCTCTTGCGAGACGGGCTAAAGCATCTGCTAAAGCATTCTCTTTTTCTAGAATTTCAGCAGATCGTCACATTTCGAATCGTTCCAACAACTCGTATGGCATACCGGAAGTATTGTTCGAGTCTGCGTTTAAAAATCCCGTATTGTCCGGCGATCCGTCGAATGATTAACCGTGAATCCCCGCAGATGTCGATGTCCGTTATCCCCATTCGAATGGTTAATTCCAAATTCCGTTACGAGGGCCTCGTATTCCGCTTCGTTGTTTCGTACACCTGGCTCCGTCAAGTGGTAGAGTATCTTAACATCCCCCGCTCCGGTGTTATAAAGATTAGCCCGATTCCCGCCTCACGGCACTATCACTTCGCGATTCTTCGTCTTCAGTGTGCCGAAGATGCTCCGTCGAAATACAATCCCAACGTCGATCATCGTAGGTCTTCTAGGCTCATTATTTTGTTCATCCGGCAATCGTCATCGAGAGGAGATTCGGCCTCAAGAAGGGTGTGCTGCGAGGAAGTCCGCTAAGACTTGTCCCTTTACGCACGCAGGCACGAAAGTTATATCGAATCGCAATAATATCATCGACCATCCGGCAAGTCACGCGGAAGTGTTGGACGAGTCATCAAGTATTGTCAATGGATTAAACTTCAAATCAAGCCGACCTTTATGAGAAGCATGTAGTGCTCGAGCTTGAACGGCGAAGATCGTGGCCAAACAATGCTTTTCAATTGCGGATACCTTACCTCCGCTCTGAAGTAAATCCACCGCTTAAGTAAGAAAGAGCATTTTCTTTACCTCATCATCGAATTCGGGCCATCAGCTCCGAGGAGTCAGTCTAGAGCCGCTGGGTAAAGTCATCGCCATGTCTACTCCGAGATCGGCCGCTAAGACAGAGGTGTCATTAAATATTGTTTAATGTCTTCGAAGGCCTTTCGGTATTTCTCTTCCCAAATAAATTTGGCGTCCTTTAACTACTGCCGAGAAAGGCCGACACCTACTCGATGTGCTCTCGAGATAAAGCGTCGAAGATATGCCACTTTCGAAAAGATCGTATTGTTTTAAGGTCTTGGGAGGCGCGCATTTCTAAGATGGCTTTTAATCTTCTCCGAGCCGATTTCACTCCACGATGTCGCACAACGAATCCTAAGAATTTCCTCGAGGCGACGCCGGAGCTGCGCATTTTAAGGATTCATCTTAAGGTTAAATTGTCTTAATCGTTCGAAAAACAATTCTCAAATCATACAGGAGGTTTTCCTTTACTTCGCTCACGACGACATCGTCCACGCAAAGACTTCCGACTCGATCATGGGACGAGATCATCAAAAATTCTCATTACCGTTGTCAGAAGCCGTTCCCGCGTTCTTCGGGCCCGAATGGCATCACCGTGTAAAGCAAAATACTCCGATCGGCGTACGAATGCCGTAAGCTTTTCATCTTCTCGAGCCATTTTTATCCGTCGCATCCTCGAAGATCCATCCATGAAACGAGAATATTTCATGTGTCGAAGCAATGTCGATCATCGGGCCCGGGACCCGTGAGGGAATTCATCCTTCTCGACACGCCTTCGCTTTAACCCTCTCGAAGTCCACACAAATTCCCGCATTCGACCATTCTTCTTCTCCGACCGGCACCACGTCGTAAGCAACAAGTTCGGGTATTGTTCTTCACTTGACAGCTCTCTAGCGCTTCATTAGCTTTTTAACTTCGCTGGCGACTTGTCGTTCGATTTCTAGACGCATTCTTCTCCGGGACCTCGTCCGGACCGGCATCGTGGCGAGATCCACTCCTAGCTTATTGACCGCAACCTCCGGGGCTAATCCTCGGCATTTCATCGTAGCTCCAAGCAAAACAAATTTTTAAATTCCATTAATAACTCGATTATTTCTTCGAGTCTTCTTTATCGAGTAAGGAGCTAACAAAGGTAGGTCTAGTGCTCATAAGACCGAAGTTAACTTCCGTTAACTCATCTATTGTGGATTTAATTTCTTCTTCGATTCCGTGAGCGTCTCCAATTTGTAAATCTTCGAGTTCGTCTCGTAGTTTCACGCAGCTTATCGACTTGCAAGCCGACAACCAAGCAAAATTCGCATCGTCAACTCAACCCTACCGTGCCGAATCCGAGTCCATACTTGATCGGGAGGACCTACGGAGTTATTCCATAACTTTTCAAAATGCCGTGATTTCGTCCTTTGTCCATCGTCGAGGTAAGAAACCACGTCGAATTAAATTTTGAACACAGGAGAGTACTCACTCAAAAGGTAATTCCATTAATTCCGATGAAGCGACATCTTCGAATCGTACATTATTTTCGCTGGAGGAAGAAGCACCACGGCAGAGAATTCGATCGGCTTAGCATCGTCACTACGTACTCTCTCGACCTCCATACCCTCGATCTTATTAGAATGGATCTGGCTGTATTAGGCAAGTATGTACGTAAGTGGTTAATCTTCTCGTACATCGATTCGTATTCTTCGTTCTTTTCATCTTCGAGGAGATCTTCAGATTGCGGCTTCTTTCGACTTATCGTTGCCGCTTCGCGTTCGATTTCTTTTTCTTCTTCGTAACTATCATCCCAATCAACATCGATGGCTGGTTTCTTCTCGTCCAACCGTCCTAGTGTCTCTACCACGACTGTCCCCCCGCCTCGACCTCGGATGCGAGTCGTGAGAAACCTTCACCATCTCGCCGAAGGAGTGCGAGCGATCGGTTGGACTAGAACTTCAGTTCTTCGTTGTCCCGAACTTTCTTTGCTTCATTTGTTATGGTATCTCTGGAGAAGATTGTTTTCTTTGGCGTGCATAATAAGCCGCATCTTCACGGATTCCAACTTCATGTACGGAGAATGGTCAGTAAGTCTCCTTTGATGCACCGTTCCCTCCATCGTAATACTCGATGCACCGATGCAGAGATGATGGTACCATCCCCGTTTTCATGTATCCATGGTCGGCCCAAGAAGCGTTGAACGACGTTTCGAATCGATTATATGAAATTCTGCGCGTTGTCTCTGCTAAATCACCGGTCTTCATCAAGTAGCGTTATCACCTCGAGGGCTCTTTCTCCTTTCCTGGTCGAATCCTCTTAATAACATTTTGTCGGCCTCGAGCTCACGAGCATCAATTTCTAAGTATGCTAGTGTTCGAAGACTCATTATATCGATCGATGCTCCCGGATCCACCAATACTCCGAGAGCGTAAACTTCCCAATCAGAATCGAAATGTACAACGGCCGGTCGTGATCTCGCTCGTCCCAAGTAGTAGGTCATTGGCTCGCGAAGGTAACACCTCGCCGTTCCTTTAACGAGCAAACCTCATCCAAGGAATCTCCGGCCATTCGAGCTAAGCAAATTTCCTGGATCAAGCAAGGCCTCGATCGAGCTTCTCTCATCTCCTTCGATAAGATGAGAGCATCGTAGATGCTCGCTTGGCCGCGTAGTTTCCTAAGATGGGCTAGCACGTTGTAGTCCACTTCGTTCTCCCGTGTCTCGGCTTCTTCTCGAATGGGTATGTCTTCTCGCCGGGGCTGGTTCTTCGAACAACCACCGCTCTCCTTTCGTCTTTTGGACCCATTCTCGGAGGTGCAACTTTTCCACTTCTTGTGCCGACTTCGTAATTTCTTCCCGAATCTAGTATCGAGTTTGCTCTGTCTCCTCCCCGAATCGGAATGACCGGCTCTTCTCCGGATTATCTTCCAAATCAAGGCTCTAACTCTATCAGTAACCGGAGCTCCTCGAAACCCGCGATAGATCCGTTGCTCGTCGAACTCTCGTAGCCTCCTCGATGGATGCCTTCTTCGTCATTTCGATCGTCGAGATCATGTATGATTCGAGAATTGTTGCTGGTATCGAAATCGACGCCCTGATTGTCGCTAGTTACGTAATCGTTAGAAACGAGCCAAAACGTAGCCAACGCCATCACCCTTATCATTATATGATCCCACCGAAGTGAGCAGATAATCATACAAAATCGGAGGTTCGAGGGATTTCTCCCCCGAATCTGAAACAACTATCCTAGGATAAGCAGTACCTCGGCCTAGCCTTCAGGAATCTCATGGCCCCTCTTCTTCGTCAATTTTCTTCTTCTCTCGATTTGTCTCCGTCGAGGTGGTTCCTCCATCGCAAGTGATAGCACTCGGCTTAACAGTCTCGAACTCGAATCGAAGCTCGCACCGAAGCGGTTCGGATGTTGTCTAAAATCTTCTTCGAAGATCTCGTCCAAAGCAGAAATTCATCCATCGCTGGCCGTGCGGGATCTACTCGAATGACGGACGGCTGGAGATACTCGACCGAACCTCCTTCCGGGGTTCCTTCATGTACTCCTTCGGATTGTTATATTTCCTTTCCGAAGGTACGTCTGAGTCAACTCAAGGTAATGCAGCTTTCATCTTGTGCCCAAGCATCCGATGGTAGGGGCAAAAGTCGGGATCACCTTTCGTTGACTTCCTCCGGTCTGTCTCGGCAGCTCGGAAATCCGGAGTTTTCATTAAGCTACGGAACATCTTTGTACTGCCTCATTTCGAACTGATATTCTCTCGCTCGTGCTCCCTCAATGTACGTCGCGGACGAGACGCGTTGTTCATACCAGCGGGAGACGACCGATAGCCGGGACCGGGGTTGTCGGTAATTTGCCGTGGTTGTTGCGGTCGTTTCTGGTGGTATTCAGATCGGCTGTTCGCCTTTATCAATCCGCCGCAACGACCCCGCATTTCTTTTCGAAAGTCTTCACCGCTCCATTGTCCGTCTCTGGCTCGGAAACTTAATTGCTTCGCCTCTTCTGCAAGCTTCCGGCCTTGCTTAACAACTTCTCAAAAGTCTTAATAGTGAAATCCCCGAGGAGAAGTGCTATCGGCCGTGAATGCTTTTAAGCAAGATGCCGACCGCATGTTGTTCTCGCAGCTGTGGTTCACACTTCATACTTAAATTTCTCCATCGAAGTATGTAATCCACTAGTAGTTTCATTCGGCCTTTGTTTCTCTACCACTAAATCACCTATAGTGATGTGGTGCCGAGCTCCGGCAAATCGCTTAATGAAGAGGCTCTCTAGCTCGAGAATGTCTTTACTGATCCGTCGGTAATTCCCGCATACCAAGCCGAAGGCGATTCCCGACGATCGCTAACGAACCGTCGGAAGAGTAGCGCATCGCTCCCGCCGGCATCGCAACAACCGGCACGAAAGTGTGCAACATGCCGTCTGGGGTTCCCGGCTCCGTCGAAGGTCTTAAACAGCAGGTGGCACGAAGCCTTTCGGGGTATCGGATAGCTGCCGAATTCTTCCCGGTAAGGTCTACCCGTCCGAATCAGATGTCCCGTTCTTCGATCGTGCTAGTGGCTTCTCGCACTCCGCTCGTTCTACCAAGTTCTTGATATCCTTTTCAGGATCATACTTCAGTGTTGTATCCTTTTTTCACTGGTCATCCCCATCGACGGATGTAATTCCCTTTCCTCCGTCTACGATGTGAACGACTTCGCGGGTGTCTCTCATGTGGTCAGTACTTGACTTCGGAGAGCGGCTAGAGCTAGCGGCCATCTCTTCCATCCTCTTCGCCATTCGAGCGATCGTGTCGTCCTTTTCCCGAAGCCGTTCTCTTCATCGCTCCGGCTCCTTCTTCTCGCGGCCGCAGGAGCACTCGAGAAGATGATGAAGCTCGTGTCTCAACCATGTCGATTTCTCGCATATTCGTTGTCCATGAATTCCGGCTGAGTCGATCTCATCTCCGAACTTTTCTTCTCTTTCTTTCGCCAACCGTCTGATGTCGGTTCTCAACTTTTCCATGGCATCTTCTAGCGGAGCTTTCGTGTATCTTCGCGGTTGTCATGCGATGGTCGTCGGGTCCTTTTTTCACGAGTCCCCTTCATCGCAAGCAGCACTTTCTTCGCATTCCAAGCCTCCCCGGCGAGACTTTCTTCTCGGCCGTCGTTTCGCGCCTCAACTCGCCCCGTAGTGGGACGCCACACCATCCTTCTAGCACAGCAGGTCTGGCGACCGCATGGTCTCATCTACCAAATGCCGGAAGGCGGTATCCTCCCTAATCCGTAACCCCGATACTACGACAGCGGCTAGCCTTCATTCTCTTCGCTCGGCTTTTCTATCATGACGGCGGGTTCTACTCGGGCCCAAGACGGATTCGACCGGCACCCGCCCTATCCTTCGTAGAATTTCCGACACGGCAACTTTTCCTTCTTTGCTAGCTTTTCTACCAAAGCTCGTAGTCGAGCAAACGGCGTAGTTCTAGTTCTTTTCGCGGCTATCGTCGTAGTATGCGGTCGTGGTAATGTGGCAAAGAATCTTCGAACATTCTCTTCATCCTCTCGCGCATGAGAGGGGATGGAACCCGCTTCCTCCCAAAAGTGGTATGTAGTCGCGCAAGGGTGTATATTCCGGTAACGGTGTATATTCCGGCAACTCCGAATTTCCTCCAGAAGGCAACCTCGCAGCTCTCCGGCTTCCCCGGCGATCCTTCTATTTCTATTTCTTCTTCGGTCTTCGTCGACCGACGGAATCTTCGAACCGGACCCGATTTCGAAGACAAGTGTCTTACAGAAGATCCGTACCCTCCACTCAGCAATGTGTTTATCATAGCTTCCGGATTTCTTTCCCTTCGATTTGCGTAAGTCCGGGTAGGTGCAGTAAACAACTAGACCAAATGGGGGTAGTGAGAATAGGTCCTCCCGCGGACAACGAAGATTCTCCTAGTCGGACCCTTTCGCAGGGGAGGAAACTCTCGGGTCGACCTAAGGTCGAACTCAGCAGCGGGTTCCTCGCCTTCGTATACCTTGTTCGTCGCTGCAAAGAGGGAGACGTCGGTGACCTCGACGTTCGTAGTTTTCAAACTCCCCGTCCAAATCTGGATGACCCCATTGTCTGCGCCTCATCCTTATGCATAGCCGAAGTCCAATCCGTCGGTGAAGGAGAAAATCGCTCGGGGCTTCCATTTCCGCAAGGTAGATTCCGGTTGTCGGCCCTAAGTTATGCTTCTTTTCTTCAGACGAAAAGAAAGGAATCGAAAGAGTCCGAACTCATTCTTTGTTCATGTATTTATAAAAAGAATCATTCGTTAAAAGAATCACTTATTGGAGGGTTTTGTTTATTTAGAACGGAACGTTCAAAGGTGTGAGAAGGTAAGGAATCCGATTCGTAGTTGAAAGGAAAAGAAAGTCTTAAGCAAGACTTCTCGACTCGAAGGATCATTCCTAAACTAACACCTATCGGGGTCCACCCCACCTCGTAAATGAGGTAAAGGATCTCGAACCTCTCCGTTGTAGGTGTCTAAACAAAGTGCTCCTAAATCCGAGAGAATGTCGGCTATACTTGTTCAAGATAGAAATGAACATAAGTATTCCAACGGAAAGAGGGGTAGCTCGATCCATTAGTGACATGGATACACTACCGATTTTTGAAAGCAGCACTATTCGATTATAATGGAGAGAGGAATCTTCCTCACAGGAGTCGCTAAATCCCGTGCGATATTTCTAGTCGTGTTTTATTTAAGAGGTCGCTCAACGAATTTTTAATTTAATTAAAATAAATAATTTGAAAAGTAGTATTTGATTTTGAAAATAATTTTAAATTTGAAGGTTTTAAGATATGAGATTAAACCGATCTCACATCCCAAATAAGCTTATATAAACGAGCATCGCACCACAAACCGTGTACCTATCCCTAAGGATGTACACACCGCTCGACTGAGTGGGCTTCGATTAAATAAACTAGAAGATTAGTGACATCCGTTTGGTCCGCGAACCAATTTTATAAGCCGACAAGTTTCCCCGCTTAATACGAAAACATTAAACAGGTTTATATTACCTCGGGTTCTTTAAAATTCCCTATAAGGGCAAGCCCCTATAGTTAATTACATCTTAAGTGACGGAATCACCTAAGAAAACTCTCGATAATAATCAATGATTCTCGCTCTCAAGAATTTCAAAGTTTAAGGTTTTCAAAGATCGAATTTCAAGTTTCAATAAGGAATGGATCAAATTTTGGAACATTTTGTTTTGTGAATCCAAAGGAAGAAAGGTAGAGAAATCACCGATTCGAAGTGAACTTCGATAATTTCCCGACTATCCTATCGTTTCGCTTCGAATTTAGGAAAGTCCTAATGTTTATTTAGTATTTCAATCTCGTCAATTTTAATTAATTAGTGGCTTATATTTGTATGATAAAATCAAACAAATAAATTCTAGAAAATGCGAGGGTTTATGTCGTATCTGACGACTACCTCTAATCCTAAGACCTAGCTAGTGCTTAATTTGCAATGCAAATGCCTAACGAAGAGTCGAGGATTTATGTCGCACTAGTCAAGCTACCTCGAAGTCCTATGGCTTAGTTGTTTAATTCTAAGAAAGTTTTAGTCGAGTAGACTCAGTGTTTCATCGATGACGATGGTCGTGCCGCCCACCATGCTCCGAGCTCCTTGTCGTTGCAGAGGTTTAGTTTTAGAAATCATAAATCAGGGGATGAGAGAAGTGTTTTCGCTTAGAGAAAATCTTAATTTCCAAGTGTTTTTTGTGTTTTAATTAAAACAAATCTTAAAGTCGATTATAACGACACCTGCTAAGATCCCACTGCTCCATCCTTCCGCATCATTATTTTTATCGATTCACTTAGTCCGTATGAATTCGCTAAACTCAACCGAATGAGTTCCACACTTTCATTTAGACCGCGGAAATCCCGTTAAGAACACGTAGGTTACATCATCCGAGGTATTCCCGATCATCCAACATGACGTTTTAATTTAGTCGTAATCGTAGTTTTGTGTTCTCGTTTGTGATTAAATTTCGAGTTGTTTTATCTTTTCGAAATGTCATGGCGGTGAATTTTATCTCGCAATGACTTTTAACTTAGTTTCGGTTTTAGTTTTAGGGACTATCCTAAAGGTGTGGGTTTTCATGCAACAGCTTGTTTTATCATGCAAGAAAAGTAAACGCATTTCACAGTAATAAAGTAAATTGCAAGAAAGTAAATTCGCAATAAAATAAAAGCGTACCCTGAGGGTCTTCCCGTCATCCCAAGCCGCACTTAAAACACAATTAGAATATTTAAACAAGTTCCTAGTAAAGCTAAGGGAAAGGTTATGGTTTTCTACCAAATTCCTAATCCTATAGCCTAGTCATCTCCTACGACGTCTATGTTCTTTGTGTTTTAGTTTAAGGACGATTTTCTTCATCAAAGAATAATCAAATTCAATCGTTCTTATAAATATCCTATCATATCGAGGAAGTGCTTAAGAAGGATCTTAAACATCTTTTCAATATTTCTAGGATTGTTTTAAGTCCAAATGAATTTAATTATATAAATGAATCGATCGTCCGAGGTTTTCAAGTCTTCGTTAACTCGTTTCAACGAACTAGACATTCGAATATCCTATGAGTGAAGTAACACTCCATTTAATGTTTCATTTGAGAGTTATAATAACTAAAGTTTTCAATGGCAAGTTAAGTATTCAAACGATTCGATTTAAGTTAAAGAGTTTAAATTGAATAAATGTTCAAGTTGTTTTATATTTAATTTCTTTTATGTCTTAAGTGATGTTATATTTAATTTAACTTAATTTAATCGAGTTTTAATTTAGTTTAACATAATTCAATTTAATTTAATTTGATTTAATTAATTTGATTTGATTTAACTTTAATTTAATTATTTAATTTAATTTAATTTAATTTTAATTATTTAATTTAATTTAATTTAATTGTTTAATTTAATTTAATTTAATTTTAATTTAATTTAATTTAATTGCTTGATTTAATTTAATTTAATTTTAATTAATTTAATTTAATTGTTTAATTATTTAATTTAATTTAATTATTTAATTTAATTTAATTTTAATTAATTTAATTTAATTGTTTAATTTAATTTAATTTAATTATTAAATTTAATTTAATCTTAATTTAATTTATCTTTAATTTACTTTATTTTTAATTTTAATTGAAATTTCAAAAGAGTTTAATAATTTAATTAAGTCTTTTAACATTTTAAATTTGAATTATCATTTTAATTAAGAGTCAATATTAATGAGATGATTAATTTAGGGATTTTTAAATTAAAGAATAAATCTCTTCCTAATAAATATCCCTTATTTTAATAATTCCAATTTTATTATTCTTCCAAATTTAATCCATTATTTAATTAAGGTTTAATCATTTTTAAAATTATTTAATGAGTTTCTACCCTTTAATTATTTAAATTTCAATCATCCAAATCAGATTAAGATCAAATATTTTACTTGTTGACTTTTTATTAAACCTAAAGTTTTAATTAAGGATTAAGGATTTTAATTACCATTTTACCCTTTAAGCTTAATAATTTCATAACTCACTAAATTGAACTCAAATGAACTTGAAATTTTTATGTGACTTTACTCATATGTCAATAAAGACATGAGAGGAGAAAATGTGATTTTTCTGTATTTAATTTATTTATATAATTATTTTTGGTAGAAAATAGAGATTTTCAAGGAAAATTTGATAACATGACCAAGGGAAAAGTTTCTGTCCTTAAGAAAATTAGGGGACATTCCTAATGACCAGAGAAGCACTTGGACCAATTTTGGTGATTTTTTGAATTATATTATTTTTATTATAATTATTTTGAGTTTTGGAGTGTTAATTAATTTAAAAATAAGATAAATGTTGAAAAATGGATTTTATATTTTTCAAAAATCTCTCTGATATCAAGGAAACCAGAGAATCAAATTTTGCAATTTTTTGATTTTTCTATGATTTATAATCATTATTTTAGTGAAAATGCTAGAAAATACATTTTTTTAATTTTAAAATTACCCTAGGGCTTTAAAATTTAATATCTCACTAAATAGACTTAGGAAAAATGTGGGATTTGTTCCTAAGTGATTAAAATTCAAAATGTGACATTTTGGTGAATTTTATTATTTTTGTGATTTTTATTATTTTTTAATTATTAAAAATATTAAAATATTATTAAAAATCAACTTTTTTAGAAAATTGAAATTTTAATTTTCTTGGGTTCCCCTGATATCAGAGAGGCTCCAAAACCAATTTGGTGAATTTTAAAAAAATATTTTAAAAGTTATGAATTTTTAAAGTTTAAAATGGCTAAGCGGCTTAATCAACCCAATTAGTGGGCTAACCAAGTCCAATCGACTTCAAATTTTTATGGTGGATTCCTCTGATCCTAAAGGTCAGTGGAGAATTGATTTCAAGTCAATTTGATGCCTGGTTAACTCTAATTAATTAAAGACCTATTTTAGGTGTTTAAGCCAATTAGTGTTAATCTGAGTGAATTAACTCAAGTCCTATTTTTCCTGTAGTTCTCTCGTCATAAGGAACATCACCAAATATTTCTAGAATTTATTTCACAACATGCTAATTTTTGAATTAAAATACTCAAAACAAGTAACATGCATTTGAAAAATAAATAACTTTTCATAGAGATGGCCTCCGACCTCGGAAAATTCGTGGAATGTTCCCAAGTTCGTAGGCTTCAAAAGCCCTATGGTCTCATGCCATGGTGAATCGTATACATGCATGGAGAATTAAATGTATGCAGAGAGTAAATAAATCATAAAAAATAAAATACTTAATTAAATTAAATGATTTCTTTTCCACATTATTCTCCTCTCGTTCACCGAGCAAGAGTGGTATTTTTATTTTATTTTTGTGATTTTTCTACACAGAGATATGAATTTTCAAGTTTAGGAATTAAATAAATAAAAAATACCCTAATTTTCTATTTATCCACGCGGCGCCGCGTCAACCTCGAGCAGCCTCCGAAACGCCGCGTGTCGCGCTCCCATTCGACGCCGCCATCCGAGTCGCGCACCCGGCCCCGCGGCTCTCGTACCGTCTCCCTGTCCGACGCAATCCCCGCCGTCCGCGCGCGCTGTATCGAATGGACGCGCATCCGTTCATCGTCCCCAAGTGTTCTCACCCGAGAGCCGTCCACACTAAATCCCTAAGATCTCACTCGATTCTCAATGGATTTTCATGTTCTTATGTTTCCATGATTCGTCTCAAGAGACGAACACATCTATACGGCTAACATGCATCGAAACTAAGGCATTCGAAATCGAGAATCTCCGTAGCTTCCGGATGAATAGTTAACTCATACCTTAGCTCGTAGAAGTGTGGCTTCAATCCGAGAGTCGTCGCACCTTCGATCGGGTCCCAGCAAGCTCCGCATGAAGTCTCCCGGTCCGGTGAATCGCCTACCATGAAAGTGACCACACCCGATCACAAAGCTCGGAGGCCGGAGCAACCGGGTGGCCCTCGAGATGGGGCTTCAGCGGGAAACTTCTCCTCTCGGTCCAAGTGAAGGTGTAGGACCAGCCAATTCGAGGATCGGCTCACCGTGGCAAAGTGTCCCGGTTTCGGTGGAATTTCGCCGAGAAATCGGCTCGTCGGCGGGATTGTGGCAAATCGACACCTGTGGATCAACTCGCTCTCGTGGATGGTGAAGGGTTCGAAACAATTTTGCGCAGTTTCGGCAAGGTTCGTGCTCGGCTCCCCTTGGCCGAGAGGGTGAGGGGTTTGGAACAGAGAGGGCGGGAGGCCTCCTCGTGGGAGTTAGGCTCGGGATCACCGCTTCTCGGCGAGGAGAAGATCAGCCATGGTGACCACTGGGGACTTGGCAGCCTCAGCCAAGTGAGAATTTCAATGTCGGCTCACATGCGAGCTCTCGGCCATGGTGTTTTCCGGCGGCCTCGGTGGCCGGCCGCGCTGTGCATGGGTCACCCTCAAGGTCGTGGGTCGTGGCTCGAGGTTTGTGCAATCAATCGCCATGGACATGTGTAAAGGCTTCGATCCAAAGTGGAATTGGGCATGGCTGGATTTGAACCTAAATGGGTCAACCCACCCATTCGGGCTAGGTGCACCACCCAAGGCCCGGTTTTGGCCGAGGAGAAAGTGATTCGGCTCAAGCATAATCAAGTAGGGTCAAGTCACCATCCAAGCACAATTGAAGCTTAAGCATGGTTTAATGAAACATGGAAGTGGTTAATCACCTTTAGAATTAAGGAAAGAGCCTCCTCCTTTTGCCCAAAATGGCATGGTGACATGTAAAGAGGCTCTCATGGCTTGCATATGGCTTATGCATGGCTCCATGGCTCCATTTGGCTTCGGGAAAAGTAAAGTCAATTTCACGGAAATGCGATTTAAGGAAAATTTTGGTATTTAAGGGTGATTTGGCACGAGGCTCGATTTGGAATTATTTGATGATGAATTTAGGACTTAGGATGATTTTAATTGAAAGTATGATGAGGGGAAATGTCATATGGGCCTTGGAAGAATTTCTGGGCTTTTTCGAAAGGGTTTTAGATTGCTTTTAAGATGGATTAGGAAAGTGGCTCTCGAATTTTAAAATGGATTTTGGGATGAAATTTTGTAAAGAGGTTGGGCCAAATAATTATCGGGTTTAGCTCATGGATGTGTCATGAGTGACTTGAAGCAAATTTGGGGTAGTTTGGACTCAATCGGTCGATTCAATTCTTTCGCTGAATGGGCCAATGTAGGTCAAATCGGGCTAACTTGGGCCAATGTTGGGCTAGGGTTGAAATTGATGTAAAATAAATATTAAGAAATGTTTATGGGAGTGTTTCAAAGAGGTTTTGGCTTTGGTTGGGTTTTAATTTTGAGGTTTGGGCCTATTCTGGGTTAGATTTCGGTTTAGGTCAAAATTGGGCTTTTTGATTTCGGGTTGAATTCGAGTGGGGTTTGGGTCAAAATCTTGGGCAAATCATGTTAGTGTTTTGTTTATGAGGATGTTAAGGAAGGTTTAGAAAAGATTTGGGGTTAATTGGAGTTGAATTGGGTTAGTTTGGGCTAAGTTTGGGTCATGGGTCCAAATTTCGGCTTTAAGGCCCAAAGTGAAATCGATCCAAATGTCAATCAAATTGACTTGGATTTGGTCTAAATTGGTATCGGGAATGTTGAATTGAAGTTTAGAATTGAATTGGACCAAAATTGGGGTCAATTGGGTATGTTTGGTTTGACATCGGGTCCACTTTCGGTTAAATCGTCAATTTGGGGTTTTCGACAAAAGTAGGGTAAATCGACAAAATTGGCCCATGGTGTAGTTGGACAAAATGAAATTGGGAATATTTGGGATTTTCTGGAATTTTCTGGGAATTTTCTGAATTTTTGGATTTTTAGGCCAAGAAGGGTATTTTGGGTATTCGAGGGTATCGGGGGTTTTCTTGAATTTTTGGTATTTTTGGGTATGGATGATCAATTTGAGTGATGTGGAGGTGTTTGGGATTGATTTTGGAAGATTTTAGGTAATTTGGAGATTTTGCAAAAATTGGGTAATCTCAGCTGTTTTCTGGCAGCTAGTAGGCGTAGTGGTCCCTGGGTCAAAAATCGAAAATTTGGGAAATCAAGATTCGGGTGAATTTGGGGTGGGGTGAAAATCATTTTGGCTGAGCCATGAAGCCATTTCAAGCCCATATGAGCCATGAGGC
>JAKZJZ010001495.1:0-27453 GCA_022702705.1 Papilionanthe hookeriana x Papilionanthe teres | reverse complement strand
CTTCTGTTATGTTTCATATAGAGCAGCTGTGGAAGTAGTAAAGGAATTCTATGCGAAATTTGACGGCAATCGAGGATGCATCGGTAAAGGTACGGGGATTTATGGTTGAATTCAGCTGCTGCAAGAATAAACTTGTTCTATGAAGTAGCTTTACGGTATGCTTGCGGAAGGACCTACGGAAGAAGTTATAGACTTTCTCACCGACGGGAAAGGAGTTTGGAAGATTAAGCGGCGAGATAGGGTAAATTTCCCTCTTTCTATGTTAAATGCAATCTCTAAAGCCTGGCATTATTTTATTTGCTCTACATTATTACCCACTTATCACCATAGTGACATAACAAGAGATAGAGCAATTCTAAACTTCTGCATTCAGAACAATAGGAGCATCAACATAGGTAACATTATTTATAGAAATATTTTAGCCACTGCTCGAAGTGAGAGTGGAGGAGGATTGGGACATCCTGGTTTGATTTTTGCACTCTCGCCAACTCTGCGGAGTTGAGGCAAGAGAAGATGAGGAATGGATAGAGCCCATGAAACCTATCACTCCCACCAATATTAAGACTTATGAATCCCACGAGGGATGGAGATCGGGAACGAGGAGTTACATGCCTTCATCAAGTAGAGATATCCCTCTACCAGTTATGATCCTCCTCAGTCTACCACCCCTACCCTTCAAGATCTGATGAATGAGTTAACCTTGAGTAGAAGAAGTTTTGAGCAGTTTGGAGAGACTATGGAGAGAAGATTTGATCATACGGATCACGAAATTGATGGATTAGAAAGAAGACATGATTACGATAGTGAATATCTCCAGCGCCATTCATAATATGAATTTGCCTACTACGAAGCTGAACGTCGCTATCGGAGTGGTGATTTAGATGTTGTCTTTCCTGAGTGCCCCGCTATTCACAGTACCAGCCTGCTCAGCCTTCTCAGCCTGGAGATCAAGGAGATGACATAGCTTGGGATTTTAATGCAGAAGATTAGAGCTTTTGTTTTAGTTTACTTAGTTTGTTTAAATTTGTTGTTTTGAAAACTTTACTATTCTGTGTGTAATATTTCAGTACTTTTTGTAGACTTTGGACTTGCTATGTTTGTTTGTTTGCTTGAGCTGTGATATTAGATTTCTTATGTGTGTTAAATTAGTTTGCAAATTTTTATATATATATAGGATGTTAGTTTAAAGTTTTTATAAGTTATGAATGTTAAACATTGTTTAGGTTGTTTTAATATGTTTTAAAGTAGATTAATTGATTGTATGTGTAGTAATAGATTAAGTTTTCAATTGTTATGTTTGATACTTATTTTAAAATTTCCATCCCTACACTTTCTTTTAAATATTCTATATGTATGGAAAAATACTAACAGTACAGGTTCTGTAACTAATGAAAAAGCCTGCAAAAATTTCAAAGAAAAGAAATACCTAAAGCTTAAAGGTATGATGAATTTTACTATATACTTTCCTTTTTTCATTATTTAGTATAGATAGAAAAATTTAAGTTTGGGGGAAAGTAAAAATACAAATTTAATTATTAAAATTGTTCTCAATTTCTATTTTCAAAAATTATTATTAAATGATTTTTTATAGTAGTTTTTCAATTCAATAAACATGAATTACTTTATTTAATTATTATATAAAGTTAAATAAAATGTTTCTAGTAATTCGATTAATTAATGGAATAAGATATTTGGTTAAAAGGAATAAGAATATAGTAAACTATTTAAAGTAAGGAAAACTATATTCTAAAAATTGAAAATTCTTAAGTATTTAAGTGAAAAAGAAAGGATTGAAACTCAATGAAGTAAACGCTATGAAATATATATAAAGCAAGGAAATATTTTAAGTTTCAATTTTAGGAAGAGAAATTGAAGTTCAAAATTATTAAGAGGCTATCCATATATAGTAATCCTCACTTGAAAAAGAAAAAAAAAGGATTGAAAATCAATCCAAAAAGAAAAAGAAAAAGAAAAAAAGAAAAGAATATATATATATATATATATATATATATATATATATAAGTGAGGAGAAGCTTGAGGAGATGCCTTATCAAAATTGGCTTCGATGGATTCAACCTAAAGGGTAAAACTTAATTATATTTCTAAAACTTATATTTATGAATTAGTATTTTACTAAATAGTGTTTTCTTGAATTTCCTATCATCTAAATATCTTAAGTAATTTACTCTTTTTAAATATAGTCATTCCTGAAATAAATAGAAAACTAGAAATATTAAACTTCATAACTAGATAATCTTATATCTATAAAATTAATTTAATTACTTAGAAATATTTCTATTCAACTTTACTATAATATTATTTAAATTTAATTCATAGTATATCTGAATTGAAAAATTTTATTATAGAAATCATTATTTTTATTTAGTATTAAAATTACTTGAGGACGAGTAATAATTAAGTTTGGGATTTTGATCACAAAAAATTCATTAAGAAATTTGATCGTCGTGTTTTATTTCTAAAGGGGCTCGCCAACTGTAAGTCATGTTTCGCGCGAATTTTTAATTTAATTAAAATAAATAATTTGAAAAGTAGTATTCGATTTTGAAAATAATTTTAAACTTGAAGGTTTTAAGATATGAGATTAAACCGATCTCACATCCCAAATAGCATTATATAAACGTAGCACCGCACCACAACCGTGTATCTATCCCTAAGGATGTATACACACCGCTCGATGATGGGGCTCGATTAAATAAACTGTAAGATTTGTGACATCCGTTCGTCCGCGAACCAATTTTATAAGCCGACAAGTTTCCCCGCTTAATATGAAAACATTAAACAAGGTTTATATTACCCGGGTTCTTTAAAATTCCCTATAAGGGCAAGCCCCTATAGCTTAATTACATCTTAAGTGACGGAATCACCTAAGAAAACTCTCGATAATAATCAATGATTCTCGCTCTCAAGAATTTCAAAGTTTAAGGTTTTCAAAGATCGAATTTCGAATTTCAATGTGAAATGGATCAAATTTTGGAACATTTTGTTTTCGTGAATCCAAAGGAAGAAAGGCAGTGAGAAATCACCGATTCGAAGTGAACTTCGATAATTTCCCGACTATCCTATCGTTCGTTCGAATTTAGTGAAAGTCCTAATGTTTATTTAGATGATTTCAATCTCGCTAATTTTCAATTAATTAGGCTTATATTCGTATGATAAAATCAAACAAATAAATCTCAGAAGATGTGAGGGTTTATTGTCGTATCGGACGACTACCTCTGAATCCTAAGACCGGTTAGGGCTTAATTTCGCAATGCAAATGCCTAACGAAGAGTCGAGGATTTATGCCGCACTGTGCAAGCTACCTCGAAGTCCTACGGCTTCAGTTGTTTTAATTCTAGGAAAGTTTTGATCAAGTAGCACTGTGTTTCACTGATGACGATATCGTGCCGCCCACCATGCTCCGAGCTCCTCGTTGTTGCAGAGGTTTAGTTTTGAAATCATAAATCAGTGAGTCGAGAAAAGTGTTTCGCTTAGAGAAAATCTTAATTTCCAAGTGTTTTTTATGTTTTATTTAAAACAAATCTTAAAGTCGATTATAACGACACCTGCTAAGATCCCACTGCTCCATCCTTCCGCATCATTATTTTTATCTGATTCACTTAGTCCGTATGAATTCGCTAAACTCAACCGAATGAGTTCCACACTTTCATTTAGCACCGCTGAAATCCCGTTAAGCAACACGTAGGTTACATCATCCGAGGTATTCCCGATCATCCAACATGACGTTTTAATTTAGTCGCAATCGTAGTTTCGTGTTCCGTTTCATGATTAAATTTCGAGTTGTTTTATATTTCGAAATGTCGTGCGGTGAATTTTATCTCGCAACGACTTTTAACTTAATTTTCGTTTCAGCTTTAGTGGCTATCCTAAAGGTGCGGGTTTTCATGCAACCGTTGTTTTATCATGCAAGAAAAGTAAAATGCATTCGCAATAAAGTAAATCGCAAGAAAGTAAATCGCAAGAAAGTAAATCGCAATAAAATAAAAGCGTACCTGAGGGTCTTCCCGTCATCCCAAGCCGCACTTAAAACACAATTAGAATATTTAAGCAAGTTCCCAGTAAAGCTAAGGAAAGGTTATGGTTTTCTACCAAATTCCTAATCCTATACGCAATCATCTCCTACGACGTCTAGTGTTCTTTGTGTTTTAGCTTAAGGACGATTTTCTTCATCAAAGAATAATCAAATTCAATCGTTCTTATAAATATCCTATCATATCGAGGAAGTGCTTAAGAATGATCTTAAACATCTTTTCAATATTTCTAGGATTGTTTTAAGTCCAAATGAATTTAATTATATAAATGAATCGATCGTCCGAGGTTTTCAAGTCTTCGTTAACTCGCTCAGCTGAACTAGACATTCGAATATCCTATGAGCGAAGTAACACTCCATTTAATGTTTTATTTAGGAGTTATAATAATCTAAAGCTTTCAAGCGGTAAGTTAATATTCAAATGATTCGGTTTAAGTTAAAGAGTTTAAATTTGAATAAGTTGTTCAAGTTGTTTTATATTTAATTTCTTTTATGTCTTAGTGATGTTATATTTAATTTAACTTAATTTAATCGAGTTTTAATTTAATTTAACATAGTTCAATTTAATTTGATTTCGTGTTTAATTAATTTGATTTGATTTAACTTTAATTTAATTATTTAATTTAATTTAATTTAATTTTAATTTAATTTAATTTAATTTAATTGTTTAATTTAATTTAATTTAATTTTAATTTAATTTAATTTAATCGTTTAATTTAATTTAATTTAATTTTAATTAATTTAATTTAATTGTTTAATTATTTAATTTAATTTAATTATTTAATTTAATTTAATTTTAATTAATTTAATTTAATTGTTTAATTTAATTTAATTTAATTATTAATTTAATTTAATTTAATTTTAAATTTAATCTTAATTTAATTTATCTTTAATTTACTTTATTTTTAATTTTAATTTGAAATTAAAGTCTTTTAATATTTTAAATTCTGAGTTATCATTTTAATTAAAAATTGAGTATTAGTTGATATAATTAATTTAGTGATTTTTAAATTAAAGAATAAATCTCTTCCTAATAAAGATCCCTTATTTTAATAATTCCAATTTTATTATTCTTCCAAATTTAATCTATTATTTAATTAAAGTTTAATCATTTTAAAATTATTTAATGGGTTTCTACCCTTTAATTATTTAAATTTCAATCATCCAAATCAGATTATGATCAAATATTTTACTTGTTGATTTTTTATTAAACCTAAAGTTTTAATTAAGGATTAAAGATTTTAATTACCATTTTACCCTTTAAGCTTAATAATTTCATAACTCACTAAATTGAACTCAAATGAACTTGAAATTTTTATGTGACTTTACTCATATGTCAATAAAGACATGAGAGGAGAAAATGTGATTTTTCTCGTATTTAATTTATTTATATAATTATTTTTGGTGGAAAATAGAGATTTTCAAGGAAAATTTGATAACATGACCAAGGGAAAAGTTTCTGTCCTTAAGAAAATTAGGGACATTCCTAATGACTCAGAGAAGCACTTGGACCAATTTTGGTGATTTTTTGAATTATATTATTTTTATTATAATTATTTTGAGTTTTGGAGTGTTAATTAATTTAAAAATAAGATAAATGTTGAAAAATGGATTTTATATTTTTCAAAAATCTCTCTGATATCAAGGAAACCAGAGAATCAAATTTTGCAATTTTCTCGATTTTTCTATGATTTATAATAATTATTTTAGTGAAAATGCTAGAAAATACATTTTTTTAATTTTAAAATTACCCTAGGGCTTTAAAATTTAATATCTCACTAAATAGACTTAGAAAAATGTGGATTTGTTCCTAATGATTAAAATTCAAAATGTGACATTTTGGTGAATTTTATTATTTTTGTGATTTTTATTATTTTTTAATTATTAAAAATATTAAAATATTATTAAAAATCAACTTTTTAGAAAATCGAAATTTTAATTTTCTTGTGCTTCCCCGATATCAGTAGAGGCTCCAAAACCAATTCGGTGAATTTTAAAAAAGTATTTTAAAAGTTATGAATTTTTAAAGTTTAAAATGCATGATTGACTTAATCAACCCAATTAACTGCTAACCAAGTCCAATCGACTTCAAATTTTTATGATGGATTCCTCTGATCCTAAAGGTCAGTGGAGAATCGATTTCAAGTCAATTTGATGCCTGGTTAACTCTAATTAATTAAAGACCTATTTTAGGTGTTTAAGCCAATTAGTGTTAATCTGAGCGAATTAACTCAAGTCCTATTTTTCCTGTAGCTTCTCATTCATAATGAACATCACCAAATATTTCTAGAATTTATTTCACAACATGCTAATTTTTTGAATTAAAATACTCAAAACAAGAATATGCATTCGAAAAATAAATAACTTTTCACTAGATTGCTCTCGACTCTGAAAATTCGTGGAATGTTCCCAAGTTCGTAGGCTTCAAAAGTTCCTATGGCCTCATGCCATAGTGAATCGTATACATGCATGGAGAATTAAATGTATGCAGAGAGTAAATAAATCATAAAAAATAAAATACTTAATTAAATTAAACGATTTCTTTTCCACATTATTCTCCTCTCGTTCACCGAGCAAGAGAGGTATTTTTATTTTATTTTTGTGATTTTTCTACACAAAGATATGGATTTTCAAGTTTAGTGGAATTAAATAAATAAGAAAATACCCTAATTTTCTATTTATCCACGCGGCGCCGCGTCAACCTCGCAGCCTCCGAAACGCACGCGTGTCGCGCTCCCATTCGACGCCGCCATCCGAGTCGGCGCACTCGGCCCCGCGGTTCTCGTACCGTCTCCCCGGTCCGACGCAATCCCGGCCGTCCGTGCGCGCGTGTATCGAATGGACTCGCATCCGTTCATCGTCCCCAAGTGTTCTCACCCGAGAGCCGTCCACACTAAATCCCTAAGATCTCACTCGATTCTCAACTGGATTTTCATGTTCTTATGCTTCTACGGATTCGTCTCAAGAGACGAACACATCTATACGGCTAACATGCATCGAAACTAAGGCATTTGAAATGCGAGAATCTCCGTAGCTCGGGATGAATAGTTAACTCATACCTTAGCTCGCAGAAGTGTGGCTTCAATCCGAGAGTTGTCGCACCTTCGATCGGGTCCCGCAAGCTCCGATGAAGTCTCCCGGTCCGTGAATCGCCTAGCCGATGAAAGTGACCACACCCGATCACAAAGCTTCGAGGTCGGAGTAACCGGGTGGCCCTGAGATTGGGCTTTCAGCCGGAAACTTCTCCTCTCGGTCCAGCATGGGCGGTGTAGGACCGCCAACCTGAGGATCGGCTCACCGCGGCAAAGTGTCCCGGTTTCGCGTGGAATTTCGCCGAGAAATCGGCTCGTCGTGCGGGATCGGGCAAACCGACACCTGGGATCAACCGCTCTGCAGGATGGTGAAGGGTTTGGAACAATTCTTGCGCAGTTCTCGGCAAGGTTTCGTGCTTGGCTCTCCTTTGGCCGAGAGGGGCGAGGGTTTGGGGTCAGAGAGGGGCGGAAGGCCTCCCTGTGGGGAGTTGGTGGGCTCTGGATCGACCTGCTTCCGTGAGGAGAAGATCAGCCATGGTAGCCACCTGGGATTGGGCAGCCAGCAAGCGAGAATTTCAATGTCGGCTCACATGCGAACTTTCGGCCATGGTGTTTTCCGCGGCCTCAGTGGCTGGCCGGCCAGTGCATGGGTCACCCTCAAGGTCAGTGGTCGTGGCTTGAGGTTTCAGCAATCAATCGCCACGGACACGTGTAAAGGCTTTCGATCCAAAGTGGACTCAGGCATGGCTAGATTTGAACCTAAATGGGTCAACCCACCCATTCGGGCTAGGTGCACCACCCAAGGCCTCGGTTTACGCCGAGGAAAAGTGATTTGTATCAAGCATAATCGCAGGGTCAAGTCACCATCCAAGCACAATTAAGCTTAAGCATGGTTTAGCATGAAATCATGTGAAGTGGTTAATCACCTTTTAGGAATTAAGGAAAGAGCCTCCTCCTTTTGCCCAAAATGGCATGGTGACATGTAAAGAGGCTCTCATGGCTTCGTATATGGCTTATGCATGGCTCCATGGCTCCATTTGCTCTGGAAAAGTAAAGTCAATTTCATGGAAATGCGATTTAAGGAAAATTTTGGTATTTAGGGGTGATTTGGCATGAGGCTTGATTTGGAATTATTCGATGATGAATTTAGACTTAGGTGATGATTTTAATCGAAAGTATGATGAGGTGGAAATGTCATATGGGCTTTGAAGAATTTTGGGCTTTTTTTTGAAGGGTTTTAGATGGCTTTAAGATGGATTAAGAAAGTGGCTTTCGAATTTTAAAGATGGATTTTTGGATGAAATTTTGTAAAGAGGTTGGCCAAATAATTATTGGGTTTAGCTTCATGGATGTGTCATGAGTGACTTGAAGCAAATTTGAGGTAGTTTGGACTCGAATCGGCTCTGATTCGATTTTTCGGCGAATGGGCCAATGTAGGTCAAATTGGGCTAACTTGGGCCAATGTTGGGCTAGGTTGAAATTGATGTAAAATAAATATTAAGAAATGTTTATGGGAGTGTTTCAAAGAGGTTTTGGCTTTGGTTGGGTTTTAATTTTGGGGTTTGGGCCTATTCGGTTAGATTTGGGTTTAGGTCAAAATCGGGCTTTTTGATTTTCGGTCGAATTCGAGTGGGGCTCGGGTCAAAATCTTGGGCAAATCATGTTAGTGTTTTGTTTATGAGGATGTTAAGGAAGGTTTAGAAAAGATTTGGGGTTAATTGAGTCGAATCGAGGTGAGTTCGCTAAGTTCGGGTCATGGGTCCAAATTCGGGCTTTAAGGCCCAAAGTGAAATCGATCCAAATGTCAATCAAATTGACTCGGATTTGGTCTAAATTGGTATCGGGAATGTTGAATTGAAGTTTAGAATTGAATCGGACCAAAATTCGAGTCAATCGGGTATGTTTGGTTCGACATCGGTCCACTTTCGGGTTAAATCGGTCAACTTGGGGTTTCGACAAAAGTAGGTAAATCGACAAAATTGGCCCATGGTGTAGTCGGACAAAATGAAATCGGGAATATTTGGGATTTTCTGGAATTTTCTGGGAATTTTCTGAATTTTTGGATTTTTGGGCCAAGAAGGGTATTTTGGGTATTCGGAGGGTATCGAGGGGTTTTCTGGAATTTTTGGTATTTTTGGGTATGGATGATCAATTCGAGTGATGTGGAGGTGTTTGGGATCGATTTTGAAAATTTTAGCGAATTTGGAGATTTTGCAAAAATTCGGGTAATTTCAAGCTTTCGTAGGCGTTAGCAGTGTAGGGTCCCTGGGTCAAAAATCGAAAATTTGAAAATCGAAGATCGGGTGAATTTAGGTGAAAGAAATCATTTTGGCTGAGCCATGAAGCCATTTCAAGCCCATACGAGCCATGAAAGCGACTCATTCGAGGCATTCACTATGTTGTTCCTAACCTCTCTGGCCATGGCTTAGGGGCTAAGGACCATCCATGTGAATCACCTACATGAGTCAGAGGTCAAGTCGGGTATGGGTGTGGTTTTAGGAAGTGTGTGGAAATGTAGTGTGTAAGTGTAATAGTGTATGTCGCCTCTTCATCGCACTGTAGCCACCTGCAGTGGCATTCTAAGGCCAAAGAGTCCTATAAGAACTCATCCTTTAAACTTCCATATTTCGATTTCAACCCTCTAGTGATTAGGGTCTATAGTCAAGTTTCGTGGAGTTTGCAGTGAGTTTAGAAGTGGTTTCGAATTTCTAAAAGGCGGTCCCAATTCTAGTCCTCTAAGATAAGCCAAAGGAAAGCCTAAGGCTAGATCCTAAGCACTAAAAAGAAGAAGTGAAGACCCTCATCAAAAATGAGGTCAACAAATGGACCCTCAATAGTGTGCGTGAGCTGACGGAGCACACCGCGTATCGTGCCGACCGAAGCGATCAACAAAACTAACACAGTATGTCCAAGCGACGAACTTGAGACGAAGTGAAGAGTTTCACGGGGAGTGTCAAGTATATCTCTCGGAACCGGAGATTCTCGAACTCTCGCCGGGAAAGGAAAAGGAGGTAAATCCCAAATCACATGATCCGAGGAATTTCGATTTAGATTTTATTTTGTTTCAATTTATGTTTTCGATGTGCGAGTTTAAATTTTAGTTCGAGTTTCAATTTAGATCAAGTTTCATTAAAATTAATTCGAGGATTCGATTCGAAATGAAAATCATGATTTCGAGGTTTTATGATGTAACATCTCCAACCTCGAAAGAAAATCGAATCGATTAGATCGAATCGTCGCAATGAGAAGATATCTCGCAGCAAAGTGGTGTTGATGTAAAATCCTTAACCTCAAGAGCTCGATTTCGATTACGATGACGTATTTCATCAAGCGATAGTGAAAAGATCCTAAGCAATGCAAACTTGTGATGTAAAATCCTCGACCCAAAAGTTGAATCTTGATGTATTTCACAGTAATAGAAGAGAATCCTAGCTAAAGTGCTAGCTCTGATGTAAAATCCTCGACTCAAAAGTTCGAATTTCGATGTATTTCAGCGTAACAGAAAAGAATCCTAAAGCAATGACGCAATTGATGTAAAATCCTCGACTCAAAAGTTTGAATTTTGATGTATTTCGCTGCAACAGAAGAGAATCCTAAAGCAAAGGCAGCTTCGATGTAAAATCCTCGACCCAAAAGTCTGAATTTTTGATGTATTTCAAAGGTAACAGAAAAGATCCTAAGCAAGCACTGATAAAATCCTCGACCTCAAGAGTTTCGAGTTTTGATGTATTTCGCTGCAATAGAAAAGGATCCTAAAGTCAGGCCTGACGTAAAACTTAATCTAAAAGTTTTGAATTTTGATGTATTTCTGCAATGCAACAGATCCTAAAAGAATCTAAAGCAAATTGGATGTAAAATCCTCGACCCAAAAGTTTTGAATTTGATGTATTTCAAAGGCAACAGAAGAGAATCCTAAAGCAAGGCGTCTTGGATGTAAAATCCTCGACCTCAAAAGTTTTGAATTTTGATGTATTTCAGTGCATAATAGAAGAGAATCCTAGCAAGCAAGTGACTTGGATGTAAAATCCTCGACCCAAAAGTTTTGAATTTTGATGTATTTCTAAAGGCACAGGAAGAGGATCCTAGGCAAGGTAAATTTCTGGGATGTAAAATCCTCGACCCAAAAGTTTTGAATTTCGATGTATTTCACAAGCAGCAACAGAAAAAGGATCCTAAAGCAAGGCAAGTGGGGCCTCGATGTAAAATCCTCGACTCAAAAAGTTTGAATTTCGATGTATTTCAAAGGCACATGAAGAGGATCCTAAAGCAAAGGTTAACTGATGTAAAATCCTCGACTCAAAAGTTTCGAATTTGATGTATTTCAAAGGAATAGAAAGGATCCTAAAGCAATAAGTACTTTGATGTAAAATCTCGACCAAAAGATTTCAATTTACTATGAGATTTATCAGATCCGAAAGATTCGATATTCAAGATTTGATGTAGATTTCGAATCTGGAAAGATCAATTTGAATTCGAAGGATGAGTTCGAACTCGATCGAAATTTGATTTAAGATTCGATTGAGTTTGAAAGATCAAATCGAAACTTGATCAGATCGATTTAGATTCGATCGAGGATTCGATTTCGAATTTGTAAAGATGAAATTGATTCAATTGAAGGATGGAATTTGACTTAAGTTCGGAAGGATCTGAATTCAGATTTGTGTTGATTTCGTTTATCTTTTAATGGCTCAAATTTTATTTTGTTGTTTATTTAACGTTCATGCGAACTCGGTGTTTCATCATTTTTCGATTTTTTTTTTTAAAGAAAGTTTTCTTTATTCTCTTTTTTTTTTCTTTTCTCGTTTCTTTGCTCGAAGTTCATTTAACTTTAATGGCGTTTCCCAATCAATTCGCACAAAAGAGGTGAATGCTAAAAACGCGACATGGTCACTTTCATTCCAATCATAGTCAAAATACGTCGTACAACTCGATCCGGAATATATTTCATACAATCCATGTAGACTCAAAACGGATCGTGTATGATCTTGCTCGATCCATCAAAAGCATCATCCGTCAAAAATCCATGTCCGAATAAGGAGGTACATGGTCAATAACATCACCTTCCAAGCCATCCTCGGCAAGGATGCCGTCTGGATGTACATCGGGAGGTGTGATATTTCCCATGTAACCTCACAACTCGTAAGGCCTGAGGTTCTCTAGCTCCGGATCTCGTCTGGAAATGGTAAGGTATTTTGCCGTCGTCCATCCTCCCGAAAGTAACCGAGATTCGCTCCACCGGCACCCCGCGTATGCAATGCTTTGCGATATCTCGCTCCGTTACCTCAGCAAGATCATGACGGAACCCACCGGTAAAGGTATCTTTACTGGTCTCTCGGAACTCACCCGGGCCTCGCTATCCGGAGGTCGCGATCCGAACACGATGTTGCACTCATTCAAGAAAGAGATCGTGCGTAGCAGTGTCCGACGAAGTCGCGATGATCAATATGCGGGGTATGCAGTCACCCCGTTTGTAGATGTTGATAATGCAAATATCAGGTATGCAATCCGCTCGGCAATACCCTCCATGTTATCAATCTTTTCACCATTCCCTCGATAACTAATGGCATCGGATCTACTCGCCCATGACGAAGTATCCCCGGTGGGTTTCCTTCCCGTCTTCAAAGCAAAGTCAGAAGCAAAGATCCGCATCAGTATCAGTGATTCTTCCTTTCCCCGGCATCCATCTCCGGGGTTCCGAGCATGTGTTTTCCTCATAGTGCCCGCTCCGCCCATTCTTTTCGCATCCCTTGACATGCATCCACACGATTTGTCGTTGTTCATACTCCGAGAATACGCTCTAGTGTAGCTCGATGCCTCTCTAGTATGTCGATTCTTCTTCCTTTAATTCTCTCGAAGTATTCGAAAGTTTTCTTTTCAACATTCCGCATCCTCTCCAGCCTCGTATTCCTGAATGATCTCAGTATGGCGAGGCCTCGCGACGTATTGCGGGATATATGGTTCAATCCTTCACGTCCCCTCGCATACCTCGCTCCTCGTGATGATGCCCGTCGTGACATCCCCCGGGTCGTTTCCCGCAACAAGGTCATGCACCGCTGCGTGGTTCTATCCGGTGGGCGTGGTAGCCTTCTTCTTCTCCGATCTTCCGGAGATTTCCCGGTTCTTCCGTTATCTCTGAGAGCCGGCCTCCTTTTTCGTGTTCCCGCGAACCGGTGTCCTCGAAATGCGATGTGCCGGCATTAGCACTGCCTCATCGCGCCGGTCCGCAGCCTAGTTTCGTTAACATTTTACTGATGCGGCGATTCTTATTTCTTCGTTGCGCGGCCGCGAGAGTAGCCCCTCCGAACTTTTCGGTCCTCGCGGCGCGGCGCCGACAAGCCCGCCCTCCGCCGTGAAGCTGACTACTTCGACTTCATTTTCGTCTTCTTCGGTGTTTGCTTTTCTTTTCATTGTTGGGATCAGTGGCTTGGGCCACCCACTTTCATCACCGTCCGCCCGGGTAGCTCTTCTCGTTAACCTGGACCCGGCTCACTTTCCTCGCACCGTAGGCCCGCTCGGTGCGAAATCCGAGTCAATCTCGATTATCGCTCCATCTTTCACCCTCTTTTCATCGAGTAGCAAGCGCTTACGCCATTCTTAAAGTTCAAGACCAACCGCCCGTTCGACATTTCCCCGCGAAAAGACAAGGAAAAGGATCGTGGGTCAGTACTAAGAACAAGAACATTAAGAAAATGTTTATTAAAGATACATTTTTTCATTATTCTTATATTTTGAAATTTAACAGAATGAAGTAGGATAAGATCCGGAAAGAGATTTCGATTTGAAAAGGAAACAAGGAAAACTTAATTATCATGATTTTATTTATCTTGAGCACATTTTATTATTTTTGGGTTCGGACCCAATCACAAGTAATTACTTTCACCCGTGTTTCTGTGGATGAAGAATTCATTCCTTCGAAACATCGTGCAACGTAATATTTTTTCAAGTATCGTCCGTTGATCGGAAGCATATGTCGTTCTCCCCGGCAATTCACTAACTCGGTAGGAACTCTCCCGAGTATACCGCTTCAACCACAAACGGTCCTTCCCAAGTGGGTTCAAATTTTCCTCCTCATTCATGCGTGTGCAAGAATGAGTCTCTCGAGAACGAGAACTAAGTCACCAACTTCGCAAGGTTCTCGCGGACTCGCCTTGTCGCTGTGTCGAAACCATCTTAGCTTCGGTATAGTTCTAAATTCCGTTGCGCTCGCAAGTCTTTTCCCTTCCAAGCTTTCTAATTCTTCGAGTCGTAGTCCGGCGTTTTCTTCGTCGTGATCTGTTTCAGCAATCGTACCCCGAGTGAAGGAAGCCGAACCTCTAAAGGTAACACCGCTCGGACCCATACACCAGCAGCGTAAGGTGTAGCTTCGAGTAGAGTTCGAAGGTTGTCCGGTAGGCCCATAAGGCTTCTAACAATTTCTCGCGCTAATTTCTCTTATTATCGTCCAAGGTTTTCTTTAAGATCTGAACGAGAGTTTTATTAAAAGCCTCAACGAGGCCGTTTCGCTCTCGGGTAGTAAATCGTCGAGTATCGCCAGCCGATTCCGTGTCTCCCCGACAAAATTGTTGATTTGTGTGCTTCTCGAATGCCGACCCATTATCCGAGATGATCCCGCGCGGCACTCCGAAACGGCAGACAACTCTGTTCTCGAAAACTCAGAAGACGCAGTGTGCTTTCTACTTCTCTAAGTGGAACCGGCTTCGCCCACTCGGAAAAGTAATCAGTAGTCGCAAGAATGAAACGATGTCCTTTCGAAGATGGTGGTTCTATCGGACCCACTATATCCGTGCCCCAACATTCAAATGGCCACGACGCAATTGTCGAGGTAGTAGCACATTTGGAGGCCGATGTAGTAACCACTCCGCGCACTCGCATCGGTGACGCCTTCGGCGATTTTCATGCAATGCCGGTCATCATCGAGGGCCAGTAGCACCCTAGTCTTTTAATTTTCATTTTCATCTTCGGGACCCGACCGGTGAGCGCCACGAGAGTCCCGAATGCACCTCTTTAACAATTTCACGGGCCTCGTACCCGCTTAGGCACCCTTAGCCACATTCGATCAAAAGACTCCTTCGTATAATATGTTGTTTATTAATGCGTAAGACGAAGTTCTTTTCGATCCGATGGGCCAGCCGACCTATCCTCCGGTAGCCTTTCCCGTTCGTCAGTAGGCTTCATCAATGGCCGTCGCCAATCTTCTCGTGTTTTCCGTCATCGTCGCAACCGATTCTTTTTCTTTTCTCGATTCGTGTATCATGTCTATGTCAAGCCGTGATAGTGACTCCGACGTCCGTGAACCGACACTTCCACCGATTCATCTCGCAAATGTGCAAATTCTTTTGCGAGACGGGCTAAAGCATCCGCTAAAGCATTCTCTTTTCTAGGAATTTTGTAGATCGTCACATCTCGGGAATCTCGTTCCAACAACCGTATGGCATACCGGAAGCATTGCTCGAGTCTCGGTTTAAAAATCTCGATATTGTCCGGCGATCTCGTCGAATGATTAACCGTGAATCCCCGTAGATGTCGATGTCCGTTATCCCCATTCGAATGGTTAATTCCAATCCCGTTATGAGGGCTTCGTATTCCGCTTCGTTGTTCGTACACGGTTCACGTCAAGTGGTAGGAGTATCTTAACATCCCCCGCTCCGGTGTTATAAAGATTAGCCCGATTCCCCGCCTTACCGGCACTATCACTTGCGATTCTTCGTCTTTGTGTGCCGAAGATGCTCCGTCGAAATACAATTCCCAACGTCGATCATCGTGGTCTTCCTAGGCTCATTATTCGTCTCATCCGGCAGTATCGTCATCGAGAGGAGATTCGGCCGGCAAGAAGGGTGTGCCGCGAGGAAGTTCCGCTGCCACTCGTCCCTTTACTTCGCACGCAGAGGCACGGAAGTTAAGTACTCGAACTGCAACACACACCATCTGGCCATCCGGTACCGCCGGGAGTGTCGGGACGAGTCATCAAGTATCAGCAATGGATTGGGACCCCGAGATCAGGTCGACCCCTACGAGAAAGCATGTAGTAAGCCCGAGCTTTTGAGCGGCGAAGACTGCGGCCAAACAATGCTTTCTCAATTGCGGGACACTTTTTTTTTTTTTTCTTACCTCCGTCGGAAGTAAACGCCGGCATAAGTAGTAAAGCAGCATTTTCTTTACCCTCATCATCGAATCTCGGCTACCAGTGGCTCCGAGAGAGTCGTCTGAAGCCGCGGTGTAAAGTATCGCTCGTACCACTCCGAGACCGCGGTCGGCTAAGGCAAGCGATAGGTGTCATTAAATACAGTTTACGGTCTTCGAAGGCCTTCCCCGCATTTCTCTTCCCAAATAAATGGCGTCCTTTTTAACTACAGTGCCGAGAAAGGCCGTACACCTACCCGATCGTGTTCGAGATACAAGGCCGAAGATATGCCGAACCTTCCTCTCGAAAAGATCGTAGTCGTTTTTAAGGTTTCTGGGAGGCGGCGATTTCTAAGATGTCGCTTAATCTCCTCCCAGGTCGATTTCAATTCCACGATGTCGGACAACGAATCCTAAGAATTTCCCGAGGTGGCACGCCGGAGCTGCGCATTTTAAGGCTGATTCATCTTAAGCTTAAATGGTTGCCTTAATCGTTCGAAAAACAATTCTCAAATCATTGCGTGTGGTTTTCCTTTACTTTCGATGACGGACATCGTCCACGTAACACTCGACTCGATCACTGTGGATGAGATCATCAGCAACTCTTGTCATCGCTCTTCGGTAGGCCAGCTCCTAAGCGTTCTTCGGGGTCCGAATGGCACCACTCCGTGTAGCAGAAATACTCCGATCGCGCGTTCCACGTCGTAAGCTTTTCATCTTCTCGGAGCCATTTTTAGTCTCGGTCAGATCCCGAAGATCCATCCACGTAACGAGAATATTTCATGTGTCGAAGCAATATCGATCATCGGGCTTCTGGAATCCTGGTAGAGGGAATTCCATCTTTTCGGATCATGCGCTCTGCTTAAATCTCTCGAAGTCCACAAATTCTCGATCTCGACCATTCTTCTTTCCCCGACCGGCACCATCGTTGGCTGGGGCCTGTGCTCGGGTATTGTTCTTCACGGACAAATTTAGCGTCTATTAGCCTTTTAATCCTTCGGCTGGGCTATGACTCTGTTGTTCGATTTCCCGCACGCATTCTTCTCGGGACTCCGTCTGACGCGAACGAGCTGTGATCCACTCCTAGCTTACGGACCGCAACCCCGGGGCTAATCCCGGCATTTCATCGTAGCTCCAAGCAAAAACAAGCCTTTAAATTCCATTAACAACTCGATTATTTCTCCGGAGTCTTCTTTGTCGAGTAAGGAGCTAACAAAGGTAGTGTCTAAGGCTCTTCGCTAGCACCTAAGTTAACTTCCGTTAACTCATCTATCGCTGGATTTAATTTCCTCTTCGAACTCTGGCGGAGCGTCTCCACTCAGGAATCTTCGAGTGTCATCTGTAGCTTCCGTGTCGGCGTGCCATCGGACTTGCAAAGTTGACAACCAAGCAAATTCAAGCATCGTCAACTCGACCCTATCGTGCCGAATCCGAGTCCATACTTCGAATCGAGGACGACCGGAGTTAATTCCATAACCTTTCAAAATGTCAAGCAGATCGGCTCGTCCGTCCAAGCCGAGGTAAGAAACCACGTCAATTAAATTTCGAACACAGGAGAGCACTCACTCAAAAGGTAATTCCATTAACACCGATGAAGCGACATCTTCGACCGTACATTATTTTCGGCCAGAGGAAGAAGCACCACGGTAGAATTCCGATCGGTTGCAGACCGTCACTACGTACCTCGACCTCCATACCCTCGATCTTAGTTGGAATGGATCGGAGTTAGGGCCATGCGTATGTACGTAGTGGTTAATCTTCTCGTACATCGATTCGTATTCTTCGTTCTTTTCATCTTCGAGGGAGATCTTCAGATCGAGGGGCTTCTTCCGACTTATTGTCGCTTACGCTCGCTCGATTTCTTTTCCTTCTTCGTAACTATCATCCCAATCAAATAACATCGATGGTTGGTTTCTTCTCCGTCCAATCGTCCTAGTGTCTCTACCATCGGCCTCGTCCCCGGCCTCGACTCCTCGGATGCGAGCTCGTGGAGAAACCTTCACCATCTCGCCTGGCAGGGAGTGCGGGAGCGGAGCGATCGGATCAAGAACTTCTCGCGCTCCCCGTTGTCCCGAACTTTTCGCTCTATTTCGTTACGCGTGTCTCCCGAGAAGATCGTTTTCTTTGGCGGTGCACAGTAAGCCGCATCTTCATGGATTCCAACTTCATGCACGCAGAATGGCTCGTAAGTCTTCCTTCGATGCACTCGTTCCCCTCCATCGTAATATCTTGATGCACTCGGTGCAGAGATGATGGTACCATCCTCGTTTTCATGCATCCATGGTCGGCCCAAGAAAGCGTTGAACGACGTTTCTGAATCGATTATATGAAATTTTGCGGTTGTCTTTGCTAAATCACCGGTCTTCATCGCAGCGCTATTCGACCCGAGGGCTCTTCTCCTTTCTCTGCCGAATCCTCTTGATCAACATTTTGTCGCGCCTCGAGCTCACGAGCATCAATTTCCAAGTATGCTAGTGTTCAAGACTCATTATATTGATTGATGCCTCCGGATCCACCAAAACTCGGAGAGCGTAAACTTCCCAATCGTAACCGAAATGTACAACTGGCCGGTCGTGACCGTCGTCCCAAGTAGCGGTCATTGTCCGTGAGGCTGCACACCTCGTCGTTCTCTTTAACGAGCAAACCTCATCCAAGGAATCTCCCGCCATTCGAGCTGCTGAGAATTTCCTGGATCAAGTAAGGCCTCGGATCAGAGCTTCTCTCTCATCTCCCTCGATAAGACGATGAGCATCGTAGAGATGCTGCGCCACGGCGGTAGTTTCCTAAGATGGGCCAAAGCACGTCGTAGTCCAACTTCTGTTCTCCCCGCGTCCTCGCTTTCTTCGAACGGGCATGTCTTCTCCGCCTCGGTTGGTCTTCTTCAACAACCACCTGCTTTCCTTCGTCTTTCGACCCATTCTCGGAGGTAGTAACTTTTCCACTTCTTAAGGCCGACTTCTGCAATTTCTTCGAATCTGGGCATCGAGTCTGCTCAAGTGTCTCCTCCCCGAACCGGAATGACTCGGCTCTTCCGGATTATCCTCCAAATCGAGGCTCTAACTCTATCAGTAACCGGAGCTCCTCGAAACTCGTCAGACAGATCCGCTGCTTCGTTGAACTCTCGTAGCCTCCTCGATGGATGCCCTTCTTCGTCATTTCAGATTGGCACGAGATCATGTATGATTCGGTAACTGTTGCCGGTATCGAAATCGACGCCCCTGGATTTGCACGCTAGTTACGTAATCGTTAGAATACACAAACGTAGCCAACGCCATCACCCTCACTCATTATATGATCCCACCGGCAGCAGATAACCATACAAAATCGGGGAGGTTCGAGGATTTCTCCTCCGAATCGAAACACCATCCTACATGATGGGCGCCCCTGCCCAAGCCTTAGTGGACCTCGGTCCCCTCTTCTTCGTCAATTTTCTTCTCTTCGATTGTCTCCTCGCCGAGGTATGGTTCTTCTATCGCAAGTGATAGTACCGGCTTAACAGTTTCGAACTCCGAATTGAAGCTCGCACCGAAGCGGTTCGGATGTCGGCTCTAAAATCTTCTTCGAAGATCTCGCGGCTCTGCGGCAGTCCATCCATCGTCGCCGCGATAGCGATCTATCTGAATGACGGGATCGGTTGAGATAACACGCGGAACTCCTCCTTTCGGGGTTCCTTCCATGTGCTCTTCGGGATTGTTAGTATTTCCTTTCCGAAGGTTGTCGCTCGAGCCAACTTTCAGGCGTAATGCATTTTCTATCTTCGTGCCCAAGCATCCGACGGTAGGGGCAAGCCGGGATCACCTTCTTGTCGACTTCCTCCGGTCTTTTGGGCTCGGCAACTCGGAAATCTGGAGTTTTCATTAAGCTACGGAACATCTGCAGTCGGCTTCATTCTTGAACGGATATTCTCCCGCCGAAGCTCCCTCAATGTACGTTGCGGACGAGACGGCCGCTCATACCGGCGAGACGATCGATACTGACCGGTTGCCGGTAATTTTGTCAGGCTGCTGCGCCGTTCTCGTGGTATTTGCATCGGTTGTTTGCCTTTGTCAATCGCCGCAACGACCCCGCATTTCTTCGAAAGTCTTCACCGCTTCGCTTGTCCGTCTTGTCAGCAAAACTTAATTGCTTCGCCTCTTTCGCAAGCTTCCGCCCGTCTAACAGACTCCTCAAAAGTCTTAATAAAGGAATCCTCGAGGAGAAGCGCTACCGGGCCGTGAATGCTTTTAAGCAAGATTGCCGATCGCATGTTGCCTGCGCTGTAGCCAGGCTCACACTTCATGCTGAAGTTTCTCCATCGAAGCATGTAATCCACCGAAGTTTCATTCGGCCTCTGTTTCTCTACCACTAAATCACCTACAAGTGATGTGGTGCCGAGCTCCGGCAAATCGCTTAACGAAGAGAGGCTCTCTAGCTCGAGAATGTCTATTGCAGATCCGCTGGGCAACTTCGCATACCTGCCGAAGGCGATTCCCGACGTACCGCTAACGAACCGTCGGAAGAGAGAGCGCATCGCTCCCGCCGCTAAGATTGCAACAATCGGCACGAAAGTGTGCAACATGCCGCGCGTCTGGGGTTCCCGTTCCGTCGAAGGTCTGGAACACCGTAGGTGGCACGGAAGCTCCTTGGGCACGGACAGCTGCCGAATTCTTCCCGTGCAAGGCCTACCCGTCCGAATGCGGACGTCCCGCTCTTCGACCAGTGCTGAGGCTTCTCGCACTCCGCCGTTCTCACCGGTGCCTCCGATATCCTTTTCGTGGATCATACTTCGTGCTGTATCCTTTTTCGGGCCGGTCATCCCCATCGACGGACGTAATTTCCTTCCCTCCGTCTACGAGGTGAAGGACTTCCGGGGGGCGTCTCTCTATGTGGCCGTACTCGACTCTTGGAGAGCGGCTAGAGCTAGCGGCCATCTCTTCCATCCTCTTCGCCATTCGAGCCGATCGCAGTCGTCCTTCTCCCGAAGCCGTCTCTTCACCAGCTCCGGCTCCTCTCTTCGCGGCGGCCGCAGGGAGCACCTTGAGCAAGAGGAGGAAGCTCGGGTCTCACCCACGTCGATTTCTCGCATATTCGGCGCATCCAATTCCGATGAGTCGGGCCCCGCCCCACTTTCTTCTCTTTCTTTTGCCAACCGCTCTGGATGTCGGTTCTCAACTTTTCCATGGCATCTTCTAGCGGAGCTTTCTGTGCATCTTTGTGGCTGTCGTCGGGTGCGATGGTTGCCGGGTCCTTTTTTCACGAGTCCCCATCGCACAGCAGCACTTTCTTCGCATTCCAGCCTCCCGACTTGAGACTTTCTTTCTCGGCCAGGCCGTTTCTGCGCCTTGACCGCCCCGTAGTGTGACGCCACACCATCCTTCTAGCAGCGTGGCTGTCTATGACCGGCATGGTCTATCTAGCCAAATGCCGGAAGGTGGTATCCTCCCTAATCCGTAACCCCGATACTACGACAAAGGCTAGCCTTCATTCTTCGTCGGCTTTTCTATCATGACGGCGGGCTCTACTCGAGGCCCAAGACTCGGATTTCACCGGCACCCGCCCTATCCTTCGTAGAATTTCCGACACGGGCAGCTTTTCCTTCCTTGCTGCCTTTTCTACCAAAGTTCGTGTGGCCGAGCAAACGGCGTAGTTCTGGTTCTTTTCGCTGCTATCGTCGTAGTATGCGGTCGAGGTAATGCGGCAAGAATCTTGCGAACATTCTCCTCATCCTCCGCTGGCTGAGAGGGGATGGAACCTCGCTTCCTCCCAAAAGTGGTATGTAGTCAGCAAAGGGGTATATTCCGACAAGCCGGCAGTATACCTCGGCAACTCCGGAATTTCCTCCAGAAGGCAATCTCGGCGAACGCTCCGCTTCCCCGGGCGATCCTTCTATTTCTATTTCTTCTTCGGGGTCTTGGCCGACTGAATCTTCGAATCCTGACCCGATTTCGAAGATGTAAGGTCTTACAGAAGATCCGTACCCTCCACGGTAACAATGTGCTCATCATAGTCTCCGGATTCTTCCCTCACGACTGCGTGCGGCCAGGTGCGCAAACAACTAGACCAGGCGGCAGCGAGAACAGCTCCTCTCGCTGACAACGCAAGACTCCTCCTAGCTCGGACCCCTTCACAGTGGAGGAAACCTCGGGTCGACCTAAGGTCGAACTCGGACAGCGGGTCCTCACTTCAGATACCTTCGTTTGTCGTGGCGAAAGAGGGAGACGTCGGTGACCTCGACGTTCGTGTTTTCAAACCCCCGTCCAAATCGGATGACCCCATTGTCTGCGGTCTCATCCTTATGCATTGGCCGAAGTCCAAGCTCGCTGAAGGAGAAAATCGGTGCCGGGCTTCCATTTCGCAAGGTAGATTCTCAGTTACTGTCATCTAAGTTATGCTTCTTTTCTTCAGGACGAAAAGAAAGGTAATCAAAAGAGTCCGAACTCATTCTTTGTTCATGTATTTATAAAAGAATCATTTGTTAAAAGAATCACTTATTAGAGGGTTTGTTTATTTAGAACCGAATGTTCAAAGGTGTAGAGAAGGTAAGGAATCCGATTCGCAGTAAAGGAAAAGAAAGTCTTAAGCAAGACTTCCCGACTCGAAGGATCACTCCTAAACTAACACCTATCGGGTCCACCCCACCTCGAAATGAGGTAAAAGGATCTCCGAACCTCTCTCGTTTGGGGTGTCTAAACAAGGGCTCCTAAATCCGAGAGAATGTCGGCTATACTTGCTCAAGATAGTAAATGAACATAGTATTCCAACGGAAAGAAGGGTAGCTCGATCCATTAGTGACATGGATACACTACCGATTTTTGAAAGGCACTATTCGATTATACCCGAGAGAGGAATATTCCCCACGTGAGTCGCCGAAATCGTCGGCTTATTTTCAGGTCGTGTTTTATTTCAAGGGGTCGCCAACCGTAAACTGTCGCGAATTTTTAATTTAATTAAAATAAATAATTCAAAAGTAGTATTTGATTTTGAAAATAATTTTAAATTCGAAGGTTTTAAGATATGAGATTAAACCGATCTCACATCCCAAATAAGCTTTATATAAACGAGCACCGCACCACAAACCGTGTATCTATCCCTAAGGATGTACACACCGCTCGATGGTGGGCTCGATTAAATAAACTAAGATTAGTGACATCCGTTTCGTCCGCGAACCAATTTTATAAGCCGACAAGTTTCCCGCTTAATATGAAAACATTAAACAGTGGTTTATATTACTCCGGGTTCTTTAAAATTTCTATAAGGGCAAGCCCCTATAGCTAATTACATCTTAAGTGACGGAATCACCTAAGAAAACTCTCGATAATAATCAATGATCTCGCTCTCAAGAATTTCAAAGTTTAAGGTTTTCAAAGATTGAATTTTCGAGTTTCAATAGTGAATGGATCAAATTTTGGAACATTTTGTTTCGTGAATCCAAAGGAAGAAAGGCAGAGAAATCACCGATTCGAAGTGAACTTCGATAATTTCCCCGACTATCCTATCGTTCGTCTCGAATTTAGGAAAGTCCTAATGTTTATTTAGATATTTCAATCTCGCTAATTTTAATTAATTAGTGCTTATATTTGTATGATAAAATCAAACAAATAAATTTCAGAAGATGCGAGGGTTTATCGTCGTATCTGACGACTACCTCGGAATCCTAAGACCTGATAGTGGCTTAATTTGCAATGCAAATGCCTAACGAAGAGTCGAGGATTTATGTCGCACTGTGCAAGCTACCTCGAAGTCCTATGGCTTCGGTTGTTTTAATTCTAAGAAAGTTTATCAAGTAGACTGCAGTCTTGCCGATGACGATGGCCGTGCCGCCCACCATGCTCCGAGCTCCTTGTCGTTGCAGAGGTTTAGTTTTAGAAATCATAAATCGTAGATGAGAAAAGTGTTTTCGTTTAGAGAAAATCTTAATTTCCAAGTGTTTTTTATGTTTTAATTAAAACAAATCTTAAAGTCGATTATAACGACACCGCTAAGATCCCACTCGCTCCATCCTTCCCAAGATCATTATTTTTATCGGATTCACTTAGCCCGTATGAATTTGCTAAACTCAACCGAATGAGTTCCACACTTTCATTTAGACCGTGGAAATCCCGCAAGAACACGTAGGTTACATCATCCGAGGTATTCCCGATCATCCAACGAGACGTTTTAATTTAGTTGCAATCGTAGTTTTCGTGTTCTCGTTTGTGATTAAATTTCGAGTTGTTTTATATTTTGAAATGTCGTGCGGTGAATTTTATCTCGCAATGACTTTTAACTTAATTTTGGTTTCAGCTTTTAGGGCTATCCTAAAGGTGCGGGTTTTCATGCAACTGTTGCTTTATCATGCAAGAAAAGTAAAATGCATTCGTAATAAAGTAATCGTAAGAAAGTAAATTGCAAGAAAGTAAATTGCAAGAAAGAATTGCAATAAAATAAAAGCGTACCTGAGGGTCTTCCCGTCATCCCAAGCCGCACTTAAAACACAATTAGAATATTTAAGCAAGTTCCTAGTAAAGCTAATGGAAAGGTTATGGTTTTCTACCAAATTCCTAATCCTATACCTAGTCATCTCCTACGACGTCTGAGTTCTTTCGGTTTCATTTAAGGACGATTTTCTTCATCAAAGAATAATCAAATTCAATTGTTCTTATAAATATCCTATCATATCGAGGAAGTGCTTAAGAAGGATCTTAAACATCTTTTTCAATATTTCTATGATTGTTTTAAGTCCAAATGAATTTAATTATATAAATGAATCGATCGTCCGAGGTTTTCAAGTCTTCGTTAACTCGCTCAACTGAACTAGACATTCGAATATCCTATGAAAGTAAAGTAACACTCCATTTAATGTTTCATTTAGAGTTATAATAACTCAAAGCTTTCAATGGCAAGTTAAGTATTCAAATGATTCGTTTAAGTTAAAGAGTTTAAATTGAATGTTGTTCAAGTTGTTTTATATTTAATTTCTTTTATGTCTTGAGTGATGTTATATTTAATTTAACTTAATTTAATCGAGTTTTAATTTAGCTTTAACATAACTCAATTTAATTCGATTTGGTGTTTAATTAATTTGATTTGATTTAACTTTAATTTAATTATTTAATTTAATTTAATTTAATTTTAATTATTTAATTTAATTTAATTTAATTGTTTAATTTAATTTAATTTAATTTTAATTTAATTTAATTTAATTGTTCGATTTAATTTAATTTAATTTTAATTAATTTAATTTAATTGTTTAATTATTTAATTTAATTTAATTATTTAATTTAATTTAATTTTAATTAACTTAATTTAATTGTTTAATTTAATTTAATTTAATTATTAAATTTAATTTAATTTAATTTTTAAATTTAATCTTAATTTAATTTATCTTTAATTTACTTTATTTTTAATTTTAATTAAATTAAGTCTTTTAATATTTTAAATTCGAGTTATCATTTTAATTAAAATCGAGTATTAGTCGATATAATTAATTTAGGGATTTTTAAATTAAAGAATAAATCTCTTCCTAATAAAGATCCCTTATTTTAATAATTCCAATTTTATTATTCTTCCAAATTTAATCTATTATTTAATTAAAGTTTAATCATTTTAAAATTATTTAATGGGTTTCTACCCTTTAATTATTTAAATTTCAATCATCCAAATCAGATTAGGATCAAATATTTTACTTGTTGATTTTTTATTAAACCTAAAGTTTTAATTAAGGATTAAAGATTTTAATTACCATTTTACCCTTTAAGCTTAATAATTTCATAACTCACTAAATTGAACTCAAATGAACTTGAAATTTTTATGTGACTTTACTCATATGTCAATAAAGACATGAGAGGAGAAAATGTGATTTTTCTGTATTTAATTTATTTATATAATTATTTTTGGTGGAAAATAAGAGATTTTCAAGGAAAATTTGATAACATGACCAAGGGAAAAGTTTCTGTCCTTAAGAAAATTAGGGACATTCCTAATGACCAGAGAAGCACTTGGACCAATTTTGGTGATTTTTTGAATTATATTATTTTTATTATAATTATTTTGAGTTTTGGAGTGTTAATTAATTTAAAAATAAGATAAATGTTGAAAAATGGATTTTATATTTTTCAAAAATCTCTCTGATATCAAGGAAACCAGAGAAACAAATTTTGCAATTTTCTGATTTTTATATGATTTATAATAATTATTTTATTGAAAATGCTGTAAAATACATTTTTTTAATTTTAAAATTACCCTAGGGCTTTAAAATTTAATATCTCACTAAATGACTCTAGGAAAATGCGGATTTGTTCCTAGTGATTAAAATTCAAAATGTGACATTTTGCTGAATTTTATTATTTTTGTGATTTTTATTATTTTTTAATTATTAAAAATATTAAAATATTATTAAAAAATCAACTTTTTTAAAAATCGAAATTTTAATTTTCTAGCCTCCTCGATATCGTAGAGCGCTCCAAAACCACTCGTGAATTTTTAAAAATATTTTAAAAGTTATGAATTTTAAAGTTTGAAATTCCATGAATTGGCTTAATCAACCCAATTAATGTGGCTAACTAAGTCCAACCGACTTCAAATTTTTATTGTGGATTCCTCTGATCCTAAAGGTCAATGGAGAATTGATTTCAAGTCAATTTGATGCTCTGGTTAACTCTAATTAATTAAAGACCTATTTTGTGTGTTTAAGCCAATTAGTGTTAACTGAGCGAATTAACTCAAGTCCTATTTTTCCTAGCAGTTCTCCGGTCATAAAGGAACATCACCAAATATTTCTAGAATTTATTTCACAACATGCTAATTTTTGGAATTAAAATACTCAAAATGCAAGAATACGCATTCGAAAAATAAATAACTTTTCATAGATGATCTGTCCGACCTGAAAATTCAGTGAATGTTCCCAAGTTCGTAGGCTTCAAAAGCCCTATGGCCTCATGCCATGTTGAATCGTATACATGCATGGAGAATTAAATGTATGCAGAGAGTAAATAAATCATAAAAAATAAAATACTTAATTAAATTAAATGATTTCTTTTCCACATTATTCTCCTCCGTTCACCGAGCAAGCAGGGTATTTTTATTTTATTTTTCGTGATTTTTCTACACAAAGATATGAATTTTCGGTTTAGTGAATTAAATAAATGAAAATACCCTAATTTTCTATTTATCCACGCGGCGCCACACCAACCCCTGGCAGCTTCGAAACGCCGCGCGTCGCGCTCCCATTCGACGCCGCCATCCGAGTCGCAGCTCCGGCCCCGCGGTTCTCGTACCGTCTCCCGGTCCGAC
>JAKZJZ010001494.1:0-27467 GCA_022702705.1 Papilionanthe hookeriana x Papilionanthe teres | reverse complement strand
TTATGGAGTTTGCGGGGAGTTAAGAAGTGGTTTGAATTTCTAAAAGGTGGGTCCCGATTCTAGTCCTCTAAGATAGTCAAAGGAAAAGCCTAAGGCTAGATCCTAAGCACTAAAAAGAAGAAAGGAAGACCTCATCGAAAATGAGGTCAACAAATGGACCCCCGATAAGTGTGGTGAGTGACGGAGCACACGCGCGTATTGGTGTTGACCGAAGCGATCAAAAAAACCAACACGGATGTCCAAGTGACGAACTTAGGACGAAGTAGAAGAATTCTACTGGGGAGTGTCAAGTATATCTACGAAACCGGAGATTCTTGAACTCTCGCCAGGGAAAGGAAAAGGAGGTAAATCCCGAATCACATGACACGGGGAATTTTGATTTAGACTTTATTTTGTTTCGATTTATGTTTTGATGTGTGAGTTTAAATTTTAGTTTGGAGTTTCGATTTAGATTGAAGTTTTGTCGAAATTAATTTGAGGGATTTGATTTGAAATGAGAATTGGAATTTTGAGGTTTTAGATGTAACATCTCCAACCTCGAAAGAAGATTGAATTGATTAGATTGAATCGTTGCAATGAGAAGATATCTCAGAGCAAAGTGGTGTTGGATGTAAAATCCTTAACCTCGAGAGTTTGAATTCGATTTGATGTATTTCATTGCGATAGGGAAAAGATCCTAAAGCAATGCGATCTCGGATGTAAAATCCTCGACCCAAAGGTTGAATTTTGATGTATTTCGGTGCAATAGGAAGAGAATCCTAAAGCGGTGCGGTCTTAGATGTAAAATCCTCGACCCAAAAGTTTTGAATTTTGATGTATTTCGGTGCGATAGGAAGAGAATCCTAAAGCGGTGCGGTCTTGGATGTAAAATCCTCGACCCTAAAGTTTGAATTTTGATGTATTTCGGTGCGGTAGGAAAAGAATCCTAAAGCGGTGCGGTCTTGGATGTAAAATCCTCGACCCCAAAGTTGAATTTTGATGTACTTCGGTGCAATAGGAAGAGAATCCTAAAGCGGTGCGGTCTTGGATGTAAAATCCTCGACCCAAAAGTTTTGAATTTTGATGTATTTCAGTGCGATAGGAAGAGAATCCTAAAGCGGTGCGAGTCTTGGATGTAAAATCCTCGACCCAAAAGTTTTGAATTTTGATGTATTTCGGTGCGATAGGAAGAGAATCCTAGAGCGGTGCGGTCTTGGATGTAAAATCCTCGACCCAAAAGTTTTGAATTTTGATGTATTTCGGTGCGATAGGAAGAGAATCCTAGAAGCGGTGCGGTCTTGGATGTAAAATCCTCGACCCAAAAGTTTTGAATTTTGATGTATTTCAGTGCGATAGGAAGAGAATCCTAGAGCGGTGCGGTCTTGGATGTAAAATCCTCGACCCAAAAGTTTTGAATTTTGATGTATTTCGGTGCAATAGGAAGAGAATCCTAGAGCCGATGCAGTCTTGGATGTAAAATCCTCGACCCAAAAGTTTGAATTTTGATGTATTTCAGTGCAATAGGAAGAGAATCCTAAAGCAGTGCAGTCTTGGATGTAAAATCCTCGACCCAAAAGTTTTGAATTTGAATTTTCGATTGAGATTTGATTTGAGATCTAGAAGATCGGACTTGAGATTTGATAGAGATTTAGAATCTGGAAAGATTGAATTTGAATTTGGAAGGATGAGTTTGAACTCGATTGAAATTTGATTTAAGATTTGATTTGAAATTTGGAAGATCAAGTTTGAAACTTGATCGAGATTGGATTTGGAATTTGATTGAGGATTAGATTTGGAATTTGTAAAGATGAAATTTGAAAATTTGATTTGAAATTTGGAAGGATGAAATTTGAGATTTGGAAGGATGAGTTTGAACTCGATCGAAATTTGATTTAAGATTTGATTTGAAATTTGGAAGATCAAGTTTGAAACTTGATCGAGATTGGATTTGGAATTTGATTGAGGATTTGATTTGAAATTTGTAAGGATGGAATTTGATTTGTGTGTTGATTTCGTTTATCTTTTAATGGTTCAAATTTTATTTTATTGTTTATTTAATGTTCATGTGAACTTAGTGTTTGTCATTTTTAGATTTTTTTTAGAAAGTTTTCTTTTATTCTCTTTTTTTATTTCTTTTCGTTCTTTGTTCGAAGTTCATTTAACTTTAATGGCGTTTCCCAATCAATTTGCACAAAAGAGGTGAAGGCCAAAAACGTGACATGGTCACTTTCATTCCAATCATGTTGAAAATATATCATACAACTCGATCCGGAATATATTTCATACAATCCATGTAGACTCGAAACGGATTCGTGTATGATCTTTGTTGATCCATCAAAAGAATCATCCGTCAAAAATCCATGTACGAATAGTGAGGTACATGGTCGATAACATCACCTTCCAAGCCATCCTTGGCAAGGATGCTGCTGGATGTACATTGGAGGTGTGATATTTCCCATGTAACTCACGGCTCGTAAGGCGGAGGTTCTCTAGCTCGGATACGGTTGGAAATGGTAAGGTATTTCTGTTGTCGTCCATCCTCCCGAAAGTAGCGAGATTCGCTCCATTGGCACTCTGGTATGCAATGTTTTGCGATATACTGCTCCGTTACCTTGCAATATCATGACGGAACCCACCGGTAAAGGTATCTTCTGCGGCCCTCGGAACTCACCGGGCCTGCTTATCCGGAGGTCGGATCCGAACATGATGTTGCACTCATTCAAGAAAGAGACAGGTGCGAAAGGTCGACGAAGTCGTGGTGATCGATATGTGGGGGTATGCAGTCACCCCGTTTGTAGATGTTGATAATGCAGCTATTGGGTATGCAATCTGCTGGCAGTACCCTCCATGTTATCAATCTTTTTACCATTCTCTTGATGACTAGTGGCATCGGATCCACTTGGCCATGACGGAGTATCCCTGGTGGGTTTCCTTTTCTGTCTTCGACAAAGTTGTAGCGAGCATCCGCATTGTATTGTAATTCTTCCTTTCCCTGGCATCCATCTCAGGGGTTCGAGTATGTGTTTTCCCTTAAGCGGCTCGCTCGGCCCATTCTCTTCAAATCCCGGATACAATCCACGATTCGTTGTTGTTCATACTACGAGAATACGTCGGTGTGTAGCTCGAGGCCTTCTAGTATGTTGATTCTTCTTCCTTTAATTCTCTCGAAGTATTCGAAAGTTTTCTTTTCAACATTCCGCATCCTCTCCGGCTCGTATTCGGAATGATCTGCAGATGGCGAGGCCTTGTGACATATTGTGGGATATATGGTTCAATCCCTTCACGTTCCCCTGCATACCTCGGCTCCTCGGGGATGATGCACGTCGGGACATCCCCGGGGTTGCTCTGCCAACAAGGTCATGCTACTGCTGGTGGTTCTATCCGGTGGCGTGGTAGCCTTCTTTCTTCGATCTTCGGAGATTTCCACGGTTCTTTCGTTATTCTAGGAGCTGGCCTCCTTTCTTCGAGTTCCTGGTGAACCGGTGTCCTTGAAATGTGAGTGCTTGGCATTAGCAATCTGTCTCGTCGCGGCGGTCGCGGCTAGTTTTGTTAACATTTTACGGATACGGCGATTCTTATTTCTTCGTTGCGTGGGCTGTGAGAGTAGCTCTCCGAACTTCTTGAATCTCCGTGGGCGCGGCGGCGACAAGCTCGCCCTCCGCTGTAGCGATTACGGACTTCATTTTCTTGTCTTCTTCGGTATTTGCCTTTCTTTTCTTGTTGTTGGATTGGTGGCTTGGGCCACCCACTTTCATCATTGTCCGTCCGGCGAGTTCTTCTCGGTTAGCTGGGACCCGGTCACTTTCCTCGTACTTGTAGGCTCGCTGGTGCGAAATCCGAGTCGATCTCGATTATCGCTCCATCTTTCACCCTCTTTTCATCGAGTGCGAGGCTTACGCCATTCTTAAAGTTCAAGACCAACCGCCCGTTCGACATTTCCCTGCGAAAAGACAAGGAAAAGGATCAGGGGCTGTACTAAGAACAAGAACATTAAGAAAATGTTTATTAAAGACATATTTTTTTTATATACATTTTTTTATATTTTCGAATTTAACAGGAATGAAGTAGGATAAGATCAGGGAAGAGATTTTGATTTGGAAAAGAAAACGAGGAAAACCTAATTATCATGATTTTATTTATTTTAGCACATTTTATTATTTTTTGGGTTCGGACCCAATCATAAGTAATTACTTCGCCCGTGTTTCTTAGGGATGAAGAATTCATTCCTTCGAAACATCGAGTAGCGTAATATTTTTTCAAGTATTGTCCGTTGATCGGAAGCATATGTCGTTCTCCCGGCAATTCACTAGGCGGTAGGAACCTCCCGAGTATACTTGCTTCAACCATAAACGGTCCTTCCCAAGTGGGTTCAAATTTTCCTCCTATCTTGCGGTGTGCAAGAATAGGTCTCTTGAGAACGAGAACTAAGTCACCAACTTTGAAGGTTCTTGGGCGGACCAGTTTGTCATGGGCTTGAACCATCTTAGCTTGGTATAGTTCTAAATTCTGTTGTCTTGTAAGCCTTTTCCCTTCCGGGCTTTCTAATTCTTCGAGTCGTAGTCCGGCGTTTTCTTCGTCGTGATCTTGTTTGTAGCTCGCGATTACGAGTGAAGGAAAGCTGAACCTCTAAAGGTAACACTTGCCTCGGACCCATACACCGGAGCGTAAGGTGTAGCTTGAGTAGGAGTTCGAAGGTTGTCCGGTAGGCCCATAAAGCTTCTAACAATTTCTCGTGCCAATTTCTCTTATTATCGTCCGAGGTTTTCTTTAAGATTTGAACGAGAGTTTTATTAAAAGCCTCGGCGAGACCGTTTGCTCTTGGGTAGTAAATTGTCGAGTATCGCCAATCGATTCCGTGCCTCCCGACAAAATTGTTGATTTGTGTGCTTCGAATGCGGACCCATTATACGAGATGATCCTGCGCGGCACTCCGAAACGGTAGACAACTTGGTTCTTGAAAAGCTGCGAGCACGTGGTGTGCTTTCACTTCTCTAAGTGGGCTGCCTGCCCACTTGGAAAAGTAATCTGTAGTCGCAAGAAAGAAGCGATGTCCTTTTGAAGATGGTGGTTCTATCGGACCCACTATATACGTGCCCCAACATTCGAACGGCCGCGACGCGATTGTCGGGTGTAGCACATTTGGAGGTTGGTGTAGAACCACTCCGTGCACTTGGCATTGATGACGGCTCTTGGCGATTTTCATGCGGTCGGTCATCATCGAGGGCCGGTAGTACCCTAGTCTTTTAATTTTCATTTTCATCTTTGGACCCTATCGGTGAGCGCCACGAGTCTCGAATGCACCTCTTTAACAATTTCACGGGCCTCGGACCCGCTTAGGCACCTTAGCCACATTTGATCGAAAGACCTTCGTATAACGTGTTGTTTACTAATGCGTAGGACGGAGTTCTTTTCTTGATCCGATGGGCCGGCGACCTATCATCCGGTAGCTTTCCTGTTTGCAAGTAGTACATCAATGGGCTGTCGCCAATCTTCTGTGTTTTTACGTCACTTCTTCGCAGACTGATTCTTTTTCTTTTGTCGATTTGTGTATCATGTCTATGTCGAGTCGTGATAGGACTCGACGTCCAGTGAGCGACACTTCCATCGATTCATCTTGCAAACGAGGCAAATTTTTTTGCGAGACGGGCTAAAGCATCTGCTAAAGCATTCTCTTTTCTAGGAATTTTGTAGATCGTTACATTTGGAATCCGTTCCAACAGTTTGTATGGCATATTGGAAGTATTGTTCGAGTCTTGGTTTAAAAATTCAGTCTTGTCCGACGATCCGTCGAATGATTAACTGTGAATCCCGTAGATGTTGATGTACGTTATCCCCATTTGAATAGTTAATTCCAATCTCGTTATGAGGGCTTCGTATTCCGCTCGTTGTTTGTACACGGTTCCGTCGAGTGGTAGGAGTATCTTAACATCCCCGCTCCGGTGTTATAAAGATTAGCCCGATTCTGCCTTACGGGCACTATCACTTGCGATTCTTCGTCTTTGTGTGCTTGAAGATGCTCCGTCGAAATATAATTCCCAACGTCGATCGTCGAGGTCTTCTAAGTTCATTATTTGTTCGTCCGGCGGATCGTCATTGAGAGGAGATTCGGCCGTGCAAAGGATGTCTTTGCGAGGAAGTCTGCTAAGACTTGTCCCTTTACGGCACGCGAGAGGCACGAAAGTTATATCGAATTGCAATAATATCATTGACCATCCGGCAAGTCCGCCGGAAAGTGTTGGACGAGTCATCAAGTATTGCAATGGATTAAACTTCGAAATCAAGTTGACCTTATGAGAAAGCATGTAGTGCTCGAGCTTTTGAGCGGCGAAGATCGGGGCCAAACAATGCTTTTCAATTGCGGGATACCTTACTTCCGTCGGAAGTAAACGACGGCTTAAGTAGTAAAGAGCATTTTCTTTACCCTCATCATTGACTCAGGCTAACGAGGGCTCGAGAGAGTCGTCTAAAGCCGCGGTGTAAAGTATCGGCGGTCTACACGAGGCTCGGGGCTGCTAAGACGGGAGGTGTCATTAAATATTGTTTAATGTCTTCGAAGGCCTTACGGCATTTCTCTTCCCGAATAAATTTGGCGTCCTTTTTAACTAGTGCCGAGAAAGGCTGACACCTACTCGACGGGTTTGAGATAAAGCGTCGAAGATATGCCGGCTTCCCTTGAAAAGATCGTAGTTGTTTTAAGGTTTTGGGAGGCGGCATTTCTAAGATGGCTTTAATCTTCTCCGGGTCGATTTCAATTCCACGATGTCGGACAACGAATCCTAAGAATTTCCGGAGGTGACGCCGAAGGCGCATTTTAAGGGATTCATCTTAAGGTTAAATTGTCTTAATCGTTCGAAAACAATTCTCAAATCATACGGGTGGTTTTCCTTTACTTTGCTTTTGATGACGACATCGTCCACGTAGCATTCGACTTGATTGTGGATGAGATCATCAAAAATTCTTGTCATTGCTCTTTGGTAGGTTGCTCCTGCGTTCTTCGATCACGAATGGCATCACTTTGTGTAGCAAAATACTCCGATCGACGTTCGAATGCCGTAAGCTTTTCATCTTCCGGAGCCATTTTTATCCGGTTGTATCCCGAAGATCCATCCATGAACGAGAATATTTCATGTGTCGAAGCAATGTCGATCATTAATTACAGGATCGGTAGAGGGAATTCATCTTTTGGACATGCCTTGTTTAAATCTCCGAAGTCCACACAAATTACGATCGACCATTCTTCTTTACGACTGGCACCACATTGGCTAACCGAGTCGGGTCATTGTTCTTCACGGACAAATTTAGCGTCTCATTAGCTTTTTAACTTCGGCTATGACTTGTTGTTCGATTTCTAGACGCATTCTTACGGGACCTTGTCGACTGGAGCAAGTAGGATCCACTCCTAGCTTATGGACTGCAACCTACGGGGCTAATCTCGGCATTTCATCGTAGCTCCAAGCAAAACGAGTCTTTAAATTCCATTAATAACTTGATTATTTCTTCGGAGTCTTCTTTATTGAGTAAGGAGCTAACAAAGGTAGGTCTAGGCTCTTCGCTAGTACCTAAGTTAACTTCCGTTAACTCATCTATTGTGGATTTAATTTCTTCTTCGAATTACGGTGGAGCGTCTCCGATTTGTAAATCTTCGACTTCGTACGTAGTTTCCATGCGGTTTTCATTGGACTTGCAAGTGACAACCAAACAAAATTCGGTATCGTCAGCCGACCCTACTTGTGCCGAATCCGAGTCCATACTTTGAATTGGGAGGACGGCGGAGTTATTCCATAACTTTTCAAAATGTTGTGATTGGCCTCTTGTCCATTGTCGAGGTAAGAAACCACGTTGAATTAAATTTTGAACACGAGGAGAGTACCACTCAAAAGGTAATTCCATTAATTCTGATGAAGTGACATCTTCGAATTGTACATTATTTTCAGTTTTGGAGGAAGAAGCACCGCGGTAGAATTTGATCGGCCTTGCACCATCACTACGTACCTCTTTGACCTCCATACCCTCGATCTTATTAGAATGGATCGGAGTTAGGGTCATAGTATGTACGTAGTGGTTAATCTTCTCGTACATTGATTTGTATTCTTCGTTCTTTTCATCTTCGAGGGAGATCTTGTATTGCGGTTTCTTTTGACTTATTGTCATTTGCTTCTTGCTTGATTTCTTTTTCTTCTTCGGAACTATCTTCCCGATCAACATTGATGGTTGGTTTCTTACGTCCGATTGTCCTAGTGTCTCTACCACGGCCTCGTCCCCGGCCTCGACCTCGGATGCGAGTTGTGGAGAAACCTTCACCATCTCGCCGGAAGGGAGTGGTGAGTGACGTGTTGGACTAGAACTTCGGGTTCTTCGTTGTCTCGAACTTTCTTTGCTTCATTTGTTATGGTATCTGCGGAGAAGATTGTTTTCTTTGGCGGTGCATAATAAGCTGCATCTTCATGGACTCCAATCTCATGTACGGAGAATGGTTGTAAGTCGCCTTTGATGCCACTGTTCCCTCCATCGTAGTACTTGATGCACTCGGTGTAGAGATGATGGTACCATCCTGTTTTCATGTATCCATGGTCGGCCCGAGTAGAGCGTTGAACGACGTATCCGAATCGATTATATGAAATTTTGCGGTTGTCTTTGCTAAATCACCGGTCTTCATCGGTAGCGTTATTGACCGAGAGCTCTTTCTCCTTTCCGGTTGAATCCTCTTAATAACATTTTGTCGGCCTCGAGCTCGCGAGCATCAATTTCCAAGTATGCTAGTGTTCGAAGACTCATTATATTGATTGATGCTCCTGGATCCACCAAAACTGCGGAGAGCGTAAACTTCCCAATCGTAGCCGAAATGTACGATGGTCGGTTGTGATCTCGTTGTCCCAAGTAGTAGGTCATTGTCCGTGAAGGTAACACCTCGGCGTTCCTTTAACGAGCAAACCTCATCTAAGGAATCTCCGGCCATTTGAGCTAAGAAAATTTCCGGATCAAGTAAGGCCTTGATCAGAGCTTCTCTCATCTCCCTTGATAAGATGAGAGCGTCGTAAATGCTCAGTTTGGCCGGTAGTTTCCTAAGATGGGCTAGCACGTTGTAGTCCACTTTGTTCTCCTGCGTCTCGGCTTCTTCTCGAATGGGTATTTCTTCTGCTGGGGTTGGTTCTTCTTGAACAACCACACGCTTTCCTTTGTCTTTTGGACCCATTCTCGGAGGTAGAACTCTTCCACTTCTCAAGTTGACTTCGTAATTTCTTCGAATCTAGTGTTGAGTTTGTCGGTGTCTCCTCCCGAATCGGAATGACAGGCTCTTACGGATTATCTTCAAAATGCGAAGGCTCTAACTCTATCGTAGCCTGGAGCTCCTCGAAACTCACAGATAGAGCCGTTGCTTGTTGAACTCTCGTAGCCTCCTTGATGGATGTCTTCTTCGTCATTTTGATCATCGAGATCTTGTATGATTTGAGAATTGTTGTTGGTATCGAAATCGACGCCCGGATTGTCGCTAGTTACGTAATCGTTAGAAACAATCAAAACGTAGCCAACGCCATCACCCTTATCATTATATGATCCCACCGAAGTGAGCGAGATAATCATACAAAATCGAGAGGTTCGAGGGATTTCTCCCCAGAATCGGAAACAACTATCCTAGGATAAGCGGCCCTAGTCAGCCTTGGGAGTCTCGGTCCCTCTTCTTCGTCGATTTTCTTCTTCTCTTCGATTGTCTTCGTCGAGGTGGTTCTTCTATCGCAAGTGATGAGTACCGGCTTAACGGGTCTCGAACTACGAATTGAAGCTCGCACCGAAGCGGTTCGGATGTTGTCTAAAATCTTCTTCGAAGATCTCGTCGAGGCGGTAGTCCATCCATCGTCGGTTGCATAGGGATCTATCGGAACGACGGGATCGGTTGAGATAACATTGACGGAACCTCCTTTCACGGGGTTCCTTCATGTACTCCTTCGGGATTGTTATATTTCCTTTCAGAAGGTTGTCGTTGAGCCAACTTTTGAAGGTAATGCGAGTCTTCATCTTGTGCCCGAAGCATCCGATGGTAGGGGCAAAAGTTGGGATCACCTTTCTTGTTGACTTCCTCCGGTCTTTTGGGCTCTGGCGATTGGAAATCTGGAGTTTTCATTAAGCTACGGAACATCTTCGATCTTGCTTCATTTTTGAACGGATATTCTCTGCTCGAAGCTCCCTCGATGTACGTTGCGGACGAGACGGTTGTTCATACTGCTGGAGACGATCGATATCTGGACCGGGGTTGCTTGGTAATTTTGTTGTGGTTCGTTGCGGCCGTTCGGTGGTATTTGCATCGGTTGTTTGCCTTTGTCAATTCGCTCGCAACGACCCCGCATTTCTTTTCGAAAGTCTTCACCGGCTTCGCTTGTCCGTCTTGTCGGCAAAACTTAATTGCTTCGCCTCTTCTTGCAAGCTTCCGGCCTTGCTTAACAACTTCTCAAAAGTCTTAATAGTGAATCCCTTGAGGAGAAGTGCTATCGGGCCGTGAATGCTTTTAAGCAAGATGCCGACTGCATGTTGTTCTTGCAGTTGTGGTTCACACTTCATGCTTAAGTTTCTCCATCGAAGTATGTAATCCACCAAAGTTTCATTCGGCCTTTGTTTCTCTACCACTAAATCACCTATAGTGATGTGGTGCTGAGCTCCGGCGAATCGCTTGATGAAGAGGTTCTCTAGCTCTGAGAACGTCTTCACCGAACCATTTGGCAATTCTGCATACCAGTCGAAGGCGATTCCTGACAGACTGCTAACGAACTGTCGGAAGAGTAGCGCATCGCTCCCGCCGGCATTGCAACAAGCCGGCACGAAAGTGTGCAACATGCTTGTCGGGGGTTCCGGTTCCGTCGAAGGTCTTAAACGAGAGGTGGTACGAAGCCTTTCGGGTATTGGACGGCGTCGAATTCTTACGGGTAAGGTCTACCCGTCCGAATGGATGTCCCGTTCTTTGATTGTGCTAGGGCTTCTCGCACTCTGCTTGCTCTACCAAGTTCTTGATATCCTTTTCGGGGATCATACTTTGTGTTGTATCCTTTTTAGTCGGTCATCCCCATTGACGGATGTAATCTCCTTTCCTCCGTCTACGATGTGAATGACTTCTGGGGGTGTCTCTCTATGTGGTTGTATTTGACTTTGGAGAGTGGCTAGAGCTATGGCCATCTCTTCCATCCTCTTCGCCATTTGAGCGATCGTGTCGTCCTTTTCCTGAACTGTCTCTTCATCGGTTCGGCTCCTCTTTTTCGCAGTTGCAGGAGCACCTTGAAAGCGATGAAGCTCGTGTCTCAACCATGTTGATTTCTGCATATTCATTGTCCATGAATTCCGATGAATCGATCTCATCTCCGAACTTTTCTTCTCTTTCTTTTGCCAACCGTCGGATGTCGGTTCTCAACTTATCCATGGCATCTTCTAGCGGAGCTTTCTGTGTATCTTTGTGGTTGTCATGTGATGGTTGCCGGGTCCTTTTTTCACGAGTCCCCTTCATCGCGGTAGTACTTTCTTCGATTCCGGCCTCCCGGCAAGACTTTCTTTCTCGGACTGCTTGTTTCGGTCTCAAGTCTGCCCGTAGTGGGACGCCACACCATCCTTCTAGCGGCAGAAGGTCTATGACCGGATGGTCCATCGACCAAATGCTTGGAAGGTGGTATCCTCCCTAATCCGTAATCCCGATACTACGACGGGCGGGCTAGCCTTCATTCTCTTGCTTGGCTTTTCTATCATGACGGCGGGTTCTACTCGGGGCCCAAGACGGGATTTGGTCGGCACCCGTCCTATCCTTCGTAGAATTTCCGACACGGGGCGGTTTTCCTTCCTTGCTAACTTTTCTACCAAAGTTTGCGGTCGAGCAAACGAGCGTAGTTCTAGTTCTTTTCTTGCGGCTATCGTTGTAGTATGCGGGGCTGTGGTAATGTGGCAGCAATCTTTCGAACATTCTCCTCATCCTCTGCGGCGGAGAGGGATGGAACTCGCTTCCTCCCAAAAGTGGTATGTAGTCGGGCGGTGGTGTATATTCGGTAACGGTGTATATTCGGCAACTGCTGGAATTTCCTCCGGGAAGGCAATCTCGGCGGCTACGGCTTCCCGGCGATCCTTCTATTTCTATTTCTTCTTTGGGTCTTTGTCGGCGACGGAATCTTCGAAGCCGGACCCGATTTCGAAGACGAAGGTCTTACGGGAAGATCCGTACCCTCCACGGTAACGGGTTTATCATAGTTCCGGATTTCTTTCCCCTTTGATTTGGCGAAGTCGGGGTAGGTGCGAAACAACTAGACCAGGTGGGGGTAGTGAGAACGGTCCTCCTGCGGACGGCGGTACTCCTCCTAGTCGGGACCCTTTGCGGGGAGGAAACTCTTGGGTCGACCTGAGGTTGAACTCGAGCGAGTGGTTCCTCGGCTTCGAGATACCTTGTTCGTCGGTGCAAAGAGGAGACGTCGGTGACCTTGACGTTCGTGTTTTCAAATCCTTGTCCGAATCGGATGACCCCATTGTCGGGCGGCTCATCCTTATAGACGGCGAAGTCCGATCCGTTGGTGAAGGAGAAAATCGGTTTCGGGGCTTCCATTTCGCAAGGTAGATTCCGGTTGTCGGTCCCGAGTTATGCTTCTTTTCTTCGGGACGAAAAGAAAGGAATTGAAAAGAGTCCGAACTCATTCTTCGTTCATGTATTTATAAGAAAGAATCATTTGTTAAAAGAATCACTTATTAGAGGGTTTGTTTATTTAGAACGAAATGTTCAAAGGTATAGAGAAGGTAAGGAATCCGATTCAGAAAGGAAAAGAAAGTCTTAAGCAAGACTTCCCGACTCGAAGGATCACTCCTAAACTAACACCTATCGGGGGTCCACCCCACCTCAGAAATGAGGTAAAAGGATCTCGGAACCTCTCTGTTTAGGGGTGTCTAAACAGTGGCTCCTAAATCCGAGAGAATGTTGGCTATACTTGTTCGAGATAGAAATGAACATAGTATTCCAACGGAAAGAAGGGTAGTTTGATCCATTAGGGACATGGATACACTACCGATTTTTTGAAAGCAGAATTATTTGATTATAATGGAGAGAGGAATTTTCCCCAGCGGAGTCGCCAGAAATTTGTACGGCTTATTTTTTAGGTTGTGTGATATTTTGAAAAGGGGTCGCCTAACAGAAGTTGTCGGCGAATTTAAATTTTAAATTTGATTTAAATATATATATAATTTAGAAAGTAGTATTTGGCTTTGAAAATAATTTTTAAATTTGAAAGTTTTAAGATATGAGATTAAGCCGATCTCACATCCCAAATAGTTTATATAAACGAGCGCCGCACCACAAACCGTGTATCTATCCCTAAGGATAGACACACTTGCTTGATGGTGGGGCTCGATCAAATAAACTAGAAGTTTTGTGACATCCGTTTGGTCCGCGAACCAATTTTATAAGCCGACAAATTCCCCGCTTAATATGAAAGTATTAAACGGGGTTTATATTACTCAGGTTCTTTAAAATTCCCTATAAGGGCAAGCCCCTATAGTTAATTACATCTTAAGTGACGGGAATCACTTAAGAAAACTCTCGATAATAATCAATAATTCTGCTCTCAAGAATTTCAGAGTTTAAGGTTTTCAAAGATTGAATTTTGGAGTTTCAATAGGGAATGGATCAAATTTTGGAACATTTTGTTTTGTGAATCCAAAGGAAGAAAGGTAGGAGAAATCAACGATTCGAAGTGAACTTCGGTAATTTCCGACTATCCTATTGTTTGGCTTGAATTTAGGAAAGTCCTAATGTTTATTTAGTATTTCAATCTTGCCGATTTTAATTAATTAGGGCTTATATTTGTATGATAAAATCAAACAAATAGCACTAGAAGATGTGAGGGTTTATTGTCGTATCGGACGACTACCTCGGAATCCTAAGACCGGTTAGGGCCTAATTTGCATAAAATGATTATGCAAGTGCCTAACGAAAAGGGTGAGGATTTATGTTGCACTGAGCAAACTACCTCGAAGTCCTATGGCTTTGTTGTTTAATTCTAAGAAGGTTTTGTTGAAGTAGGTTCGAGTTTTGCCGACGACGATGGCCGTGCTTGCCCACCATGCTCCAAGCTCCTTGTTGTTGCAGAGGTTTAGTTTTAGAAATCATAAATCGGGGGATGAGAAAAGTGTTTTGGTTTAGAGAAGTCTTAATTTTCCAAGTGTTCTTGTATTTTGATTAAAACAAATCTTAAAGTTGATTATAACGACACAGGTTAAGATCCCACGGTTCCATCCTTCAGGCATCATTATTTTTATCGGATTCACTTAGTCCAGATGAATTTGCTAAACTCAACTGAATTAGTTCCACACTTTCATTTAGACCGTGGGAAATCCCGTTAGCAACACGTAGGTTACATCATCAGAGGTATTCCCGATCATCCAACGGGACGTTTTAATTTAGTTGCAATTGTAGTTTTGTGTTCTGTTTGTGATTAAATTTTGAGTTGTTTTATATTTTGAAATGTTGTGGCGGTGAATTTTATCTTGCAATGACTTTTAATTTAGTTTTGGTTTCGGTTTTAGGGACTATCCTAAAGGTGTGGGTTTTCATGCAACGGTTGTTTTATCATGCAGAAAAGTAAGTGCATTTGCAATAAAGTAAATTGCAGAGAAGTAAATTGCAAGAAAGTAAATTGCAATAAAATAAAAGCGTACCTGGAGGGTCTTCCCGTCATCCCAAGCTACACTTAAAACACAATTAGAATATTTAAGCAAGTCCCTAGGTAAAGCTAAGGGAAAGGTTATGGTTTTCTACCAAATTCCTAATCCTATAGCTAGTCATCTCCTATGACATCTAGGTTCTTTGTGTTTTTGTTGTTTGAGGACGATTTTCATCATCAAAGGACAATTAAGTCCAATTGTTCTTATAAATATCCTATCATATTGAGGAAGTGCTTAAGAAGAATCTTAAACATCTTTTCAATATTTCTAGGATTGTTTTAAGTACAAATGAATTTAATTATATAAATGAATCAATCGTCCGAGGTTTTCAAGTTTTGTTAACTTGCCCGGTGAATTAAGACATTTGAATATCTTATGAGTGAAGTAGCGACTTCATTTGATGTTCCATTTAGGAGTTATGATAACTAAAAGTTTGAGGGTAAATTAGTATTCAAATGATTTGATTTAAGTTAAAGGGTTTAAATTTGGAATAGTGTTCAAGTTGCTTTATATTTAATTTCTTTTATGTCTTAGGTGATGTTATATTTAATTCAATTTAATTTAATTTGGTTTTAATTTAACTTAATTTAATTTAATTTGATTTGATGTTTAATTAATTTGATTTGATTTAATTTAATTTAATTTAATTTAATTTAATTTAATTTAATTTAATTTAATTTAATTTAATTTAATTTAATTGTTTAATTTAATTTTATTATTTAATTTAATTTAATTTAATTATTAAATTTTAATTTAATTTAATTATTAAATTTAATTTAATTTAATTTAATTTTAATTATTTTATTTAATTTAATTTAATTTGATTTAATTTAATTTAATTTTATTATTTAATTTAATTTAATTTAATTATTAAATTTTAATTTAATTTTAATTTAATTTATCTTTAATTTACTTTATTTTTAATTTTAATTAAAATTTCAAAAGAGTTTAATAATTTAATTAAGTCTTTTAATATTTTGAATTTGAATTATCATTTTTATTAAAAGTTGAACATTAATGAGATGATTAATTTAGGGATTTTTAAATTAAAGAATAAATCTCTTCCTAATAAATATCCCTTATTTTAATAATTCCAATTTTATTATTCTTCCAAATTTAATCTATTATTTGATTAAAGTTTAATCATTTTTAAAAAAAAGTTTAATGAGTTTCTACCCTTTGATTATTTAGATTTCAATCATCCAAACCAGATTAAAATCAAATATTTTACTTGTTGATTTTTTATTAAACCTAAAGTTTTAATTAAGGGTTAAAAGTTTAATTACCATTTTACCCCTTAAGCTTAATAATTTCATAACTCACTAAATTGAACTTAAATGAATTTGAAATTTTTATGTGACTTCACTCATATGTCAATAAAGACATGAGAGGAGAAAATGTGATTTTTCTGTATTTAGTTTATTTATATAATTATTTTTGGTGGAAAATAGAGATTTTCAAGGAAAATTTGATAACATGACCAAAGGAAAGTTTCTGTCCTTAAGAAAATTAGGGGACATTCCTAATGACCAGAGAAGCACTTGGACCAATTTTGGTGATTTTTTTGAATTATATTATTTTTATTATAATTATTTTAAGTTTTGGAGTGTTAATTAATTTAAAAATAAAATAAATGTTGAAAAATAGATTTTATATTTTTCAAAAATCTCTCTGATATCAAGGAAACCAAAGAAACAAATTTTGCAATTTTCTGATTTTTTATGATTTATTATAATTATTTTAGTGAAAATGCTAGAAAATACATTTTTTTAATTTTAAAAAATTACCCTAGGGCTTTAAAATTCAATATTTCACTAAATAGACCTAGGAAAAATGTGGGATTTGCTCCTAAGTGATTAAAATTCAAAATGTGACATTTTGGTGAATTTTATTATTTTTGTGATTTTTATTATTTTTTAATTATTAAAAATATTAAAATATTATTAAAAATCAACTTTTTTAGAAAATTGAAATTTTAATTTTCTTGGGTTCCCCTGATATCAGAGAGGCTCCAAAACCAATTTGGTGAATTTTTGAAAAGTATTTTAAAAGTTATGAATTTTTAAAGTTTGAAATGGCTAAGTGACTTAATCAACCCAATTAGTGGGGCTAACCAAGTCCAATTGATCTCAAATTTTTATGGTGGATCCCTCTGATCCTAAAGGTCAGTGGAGAATTGATTTCAAGTCAATTTGATGTTTGGTTAACTCTAATTAATTAAAGACCTATTTTGGGTGTTTAAGCCAATTAGAGTTGTTACGAATGAACTAAGCCAAAATCTATTTTTCCTAGGGTTCTCTGGTCATAAGGAACATCACCAAATTTTCCTAGAATTTATTTCACAACATGCTAATTTTTGGAATTAAAATACTCAAAACAGCAACATGCATTTGAAAAATAAATAACTTTTCACGAGAGATGGCCTCGACCTTGGAAAATTCGGGGAATGTTCCCAAGTTCGAGGCTTCAAAAGCCCTATGGTCTCATGCCATGGTGAATTGTATACATGCATGGAGAATTAAATGTATGCAGAGAGTAAATAAATTATAAAAAATAAAATACTTGATGAAATTAAATGATTTCTTTTCCACATTATTCTCTCTCGTTCACTCGAGCGAGAGGGTATTTTTATTTTATTTTTGTGATTTTTCTACACAAAGATATGGATTTTTGAAGTTTAGGGAATTAAATAAATAAGAAAATACCCTAATTATCTACTTATCCACGCGGCGCCAGCGAAACATCGGCAGCCTCCGAAGGGGTACGTGTCGCGCCGTGATTGGGCGCCGCCATCCGAGTCGGCGGCCGGGCCCCGCGGTTCTCGCACCGTTTCTCGGTCCGACGCCATCTGAGCCGCTCGTCCGCGCGTGTATTGAATGGACGACATCCGTTCATCGTCCCCAAGTGTTCTCACCCGAGAGCCGTCCACACTAAATCCCTAAGATCTCACTCGATTCTCAATGGATTTTTACGTTCCTATACTCTATGGATTCGTCTTGAAGAGACGAATGCATCCATACGGTTAACATGCATTGAAACTAAGGCATTTGAAATGGAGAATCTTCAGAAGCTCGGGATGAAGAGTTAGCTCATACCTTGGCTCAGAGAAGTGTGGCTTCAATCTGAGAGTTGTTGCGCCTTCGATTGGGTCTCAGCAAGCTCCGGATGAAGTCTCCGGTCGCAGTGAATTGCCTGGATATGATTTCGACCAAGCCCGATCACAAAGCTTGGAGGCTGGAGCAACTGGGTGGCTTGGAGATGGGGCTTTTGATGGTGGACACCTTCTCTTGGTTTGGTGAAGGTGTAGAGCCAATCAATTTGGGAATTGGCTCATCGTGGAGAAGTGTCCTGGTTTTGGGTTAAAGTTTGAGCTCAAAATTGGGCTCGACTAGAGGAATCGGGGCTGGAATTCAGTGGGGATCTGGTGCTCTATGTGTGGAGAGTGATCTGGAGTGATTTTGGCAGAGTTTCCTTAAGGTTTTTGTTCAGCACACCTTTGGCCGAGAGGGTGAGGGGTTTAAATAGGAGAGGGTGGAAGGCCTCCCAGGGGGAGTTAGGGCTTGGGATCAGCTGCTCTGGTGAGGAGAAGGTCAGCCATGGTAGCCACTGGGGATGGGGCAGCTCAGCAAGTGAGAATTTCAATGTTGGCTCACATGTGAACTCTCGGCCATGGTGTTTTCCGGCGGCCTGGTGGCCGGCCGGCCGAGCATGGGTCACCCTCGAGGTCGGGTGGGTCGAGGCTGGAGGTTTGTGCAATCAATTGGCCATGGACATGTGTAAAGGCTTTGATCCAAAGTGGAATGGGGCATGGCTAGATTTGAACCTAAATGGGTCAACCCACCCATTTGGGCTAGGTGCACCACCCAAGGCCTGGTTTTGGCTGAGGGAAAAGTGATTTGGCTCAGCATAATCAGTAGGGTCAAGTCACCATCCAAGCACAATTAGGCTTAAGCATGGTTTAGTGGAATCATGGAAGTGGTTAATCACCTTTAGGAATTAAGGAAAGAGCCTCCTCCTTTTGCCCAAAATGGCATGGTGACATGTAAAGAGGCTCTCATGGCTTGCATATGGCTTGTGCATGGCTCCATGGCTCCATTTGGCTTGGGAAAAGTGAAGTCAATTTCATAAAAAAGGATTTTAAGGATTTTGGATAATTTGGTGGAAATTTGGATGAAGCTTCATTTAGAATTATTTGATGATTGGTTTAGGACTTAGGGATGATTTTAATTGAAAATATGATGAGGGGAAATGTCATATGGGCTTTGGAAGAATTTTTGGGGTTTTGGATTTGGTGGAAGTGGGCTTTTAAAATGGTTTAAGGAATGGGCCTTTTAAGTTTTGAAAATGAATTTATGGATGGGAATTTTGTAAAGAGGTTGGGCCAAATAATTGTTGGGTTTAGCTCATGGATGTGTCATGAGTGATTTGAAACAAATTGGGTATGATTTGGATTTGAATTGGGTTGAATTTGGGTTAGGTTTGGGTTTAGGTTTGGGTTTAGGTCAAAAATGGGCCTTTTGACCTTGGATTGAGTTTGAGTGGGGTTTGGGTCTAAATTTTGGGCAAATCATGTTAGGGTTTTGTTTGTGGGAATGTTAAGGAAGATTTAGAAAAGATTTGAGGTTAATTGGAGTTGAATTGGGTGAGTTTGGGTTAAGTTTGGGTCATGGGTCCAAATTTGGGCTTTAAGGCCAAAAGTGAGATTGGATCCAAATATCAATCAAATTGGACTTGGATTTGGTTTAAATTGGTATTGGGAATGTTGAATTGAAGTTTAGAATTGAATTGAACCAAAATTGGGGTCAATTGGGTAGGTTTGGTTTGACATTGGGTCCACTTAGGGTTAAAATGGGTCAATTTGGGGGTTTTGACAAAAGTAGGGTAAATTGACAAAATTGGCCCATGGTGTAGTTGGACAAAATGAAATTGGGAATATTTGGGATTTTCTGGAATTTTTGGGAATTTTCTGAATTTTTGGATTTTTGGGTCAAGAAGGGTATTTTGGGTATTTGGAGGGTATTGGGAGGTTTTCTTGGAATTTTTGGTATTTTTGGATATAGATGGTCAATTTGAGTGGTGTAGAAATGTTTGGGAATAATTTTGAAGAATTTTAGGTAATTTGGAAATTTTGCAAAAATTTGGGTAATTCGAGGTTTTGGGTAGGTTTAGTAGGTGTAGGGTCCGGGGGTCAAAAATTGAAAATTTGGGAAATTGAAGATTGGGTGGATGTAAGTGGAAATAAGTCATTTTGGTTGAGCCATGAAGTCATTTCAAGCCCATATGAGCCATGAGAGGACTCATTTGAGGCATTCACTATGTTGTTCCTAACCCTCTTGCCAAGGGCTCGGGGGTTAAGGACCATCCATGTGAATCACCTACATGAGTCGGGAGGTCAAGTTGGGTATGGGTGTAGTTTTAGGAGGTGTGTGGGAGTGTAGTGTGTAGGTGTAGTGTAAGTCAGCCCCTTCACTGGACCAGAGCCACCCATGGCGATCCTAAGGTCAAAGAGTCACTATGGAACTCATCCTTTAAACTTCCACATTTGATTTCAACCCTCTAGGTGATTAGGGGTCTACGAGTCAAGTTTATGGAGTTTGCGGGGAGTTAAGAAGTGGTTTGAATTTCTAAAAGGTGGGTCCCAATTCTAGTCCTCTAAGATAGTCGAAGGAAAAGCCTAAGGCTAGATCCTAAGCACTAAAAGAAGAAAGGAAGACCTCATCAAAAATGAGGTCAACAAATGGACCCCCAATAAGTGTGGTGAGTCGACGGAGCACACCGCGCGTATTGGTGTTGACCGAAGCGATCAAAAAACCAACACGGATGTCCAAGTGACGAACTTAGGACGAAGTAGAAGAATTTCTGCCGGGGAGTGTCAAGTATATCTACGAAACCGGAGATTCTTGAACTCTCGCCTGGGAAAGGAAAAGGAGGTAAATCCCAAATCACATGACCTGGGGAATTTTGATTTAGACTTTATTTTGTTTCAATTTATGTTTTGATGTGTGAGTTTAAATTTTAGTTTGGAGTTTCAATTTAGATTGAAGTTTTGTCAAAATTAATTTGAGGGATTTGATTTGAAATGAGAATTGGAATTTTGAGGTTTTAGATGTAACATCTCCAACCTCGAAAGAAGATTGAATTGATTAGATTGAATCGTTGCAATGAGAAGATATCTCAGAGCAAAGTGGTGTTGGATGTAAAATCCTTAACCTCAAGAGTTTGAATTCGATTTGATGTATTTCATTGCGATAGGGAAAAGATCCTAAAGCAATGCGATCTCGGATGTAAAATCCTCGACCCAAAGGTTGAATTTTGATGTATTTCAGTGCAATAGGAAGAGAATCCTAAAGCAGTGCAGTCTTAGATGTAAAATCCTCGACCCAAAAGTTTTGAATTTTGATGTATTTCAGTGCAATAGGAAGAGAATCCTAAAGCAGTGCAGTCTTAGATGTAAAATCCTCGACCCTAAAGTTTGAATTTTGATGTATTTCAGTGCAGTAGGAAAAGAATCCTAAAGCAGTGCAGTCTTGGATGTAAAATCCTCGACCCAAAAGTTGAATTTTGATGTACTTCAGTGCAATAGGAAGAGAATCCTAAAGCAGTGCAGTCTTGGATGTAAAATCCTCGACCCAAAAGTTTTGAATTTTGATGTATTTCGAAGTGCGATAGGAAGAGAATCCTAAAGCGATGCAGTCTTGGATGTAAAATCCTCGACCCTAAAGTTTGAATTTTGATGTATTTCGGTGCGGTAGGAAAAGAATCCTAAAGCGATGCGGTCTTGGATGTAAAATCCTCGACCCAAAAGTTGAATTTTGATGTACTTCGAGTGCGATAGGAAGAGAATCCTAAAGCGATGCGGTCTTGGATGTAAAATCCTCGACCCAAAAGTTTTGAATTTTGATGTATTTCAGAGTGCAATAGGAAGAGAATCCTAGAAGCAGGTGCGGTCTTGGATGTAAAATCCTCGACCCAAAAGTTTTGAATTTTGATGTATTTCGGTGCAATAGGAAGAGAATCCTAGAGCGATACGGTCTTGGATGTAAAATCCTCGACCCAAAAGTTTTGAATTTTGATGTATTTCGGTGCGATAGGAAGAGAATCCTAGAAGCAGTGCAGTCTTGGATGTAAAATCCTCGACCCAAAAGTTTGAATTTTGATGTATTTCAGTGCAATAGGAAGAGAATCCTAGAGCAGTGCAGTCTTGGATGTAAAATCCTCGACCCAAAAGTTTTGAATTTGAATTTTCGATTGAGATTTGATTTGAGATCTAGAAGATCGGACTTGAGATTTGATAGAGATTTAGAATCTGGAAAGATTGAATTTGAATTTGGAAGGATGAGTTTGAACTCGATTGAAATTTGATTTAAGATTTGATTTGAAATTTGGAAGATCAAGTTTGAAACTTGATCGAGATTGGATTTGGAATTTGATTGAGGATTAGATTTGGAATTTGTAAAGATGAAATTTGAAAATTTGATTTGAAATTTGGAAGGATGAAATTTGAGATTTGGAAGGATGAGTTTGAACTCGATCGAAATTTGATTTAAGATTTGATTTGAAATTTGGAAGATCAAGTTTGAAACTTGATCGAGATTGGATTTGGAATTTGATTGAGGATTTGATTTGAAATTTGTAAGGATGGAATTTGATTTGTGTGTTGATTTCGTTTATCTTTTAATGGTTCAAATTTTATTTTATTGTTTATTTAATGTTCATGTGAACTTAGTGTTTGTCATTTTTAGATTTTTTTTTAGAAAGTTTTCTTTTATTCTCTTTTTTTATTTCTTTTCTTTCTTTGTTCGAAGTTCATTTAACTTTAATGGCGTTTCCCAATCAATTTGCACAAAAGAGGTGAAGGCCAAAAACGTGACATGGTCACTTTCATTCCAATCATGTTGAAAATATATCATACAACTCGATCCGGAATATATTTCATACAATCCATGTAGACTCGAAACGGATCGTGTATGATCTTTGTTGATCCATCAAAAGAATCATCCGTCAAAAATCCATGTCCGAATAGTGAGGTACATGGTCAATAACATCACCTTCCAAGCCATCCTCGGCAAGGATGCCTGCTGGATGTACATTGGAGGTGTGATATTTCCCATGTAACTCACAGCTCGTAAGGCCGAAGGTTCTCTAGCTCCGGATCCGGTTGGAAATGGTAAGGTATTTCTGTCGTCGTCCATCCTCCCGAAAGTAACCGAGATTCGCTCCACCGGCACTCCCGGTATGCAATGTTTTGCGATATCTCGCTCCGTTACCTTGCAATATCATGACGGAACCCACCGGTAAAGGTATCTTTACCGGCCCTCGGAACTCACCCGGGCTCGCTATCCGGAGGTCGGATCCGAACATGATGTTGCACTCATTCAAGAAAGAGACCGTGCGAAAGGTCCGACGAAGTCGTGGTGATCAATATGTGGGGGTATGCGATCACCCCGTTTGTAGATGTTGATAATGCAGCTATCGGGTATGCAATCCGTCGGCGGTACCCTCCATGTTATCAATCTTTTTACCATTCTCTTGATGACTAGTGGCATCGGATCCACTCGGCCATGACGGAGTATCCCCGGTGGGTTTCCTTTTACGTCTTCAACGAAGTTGTAGCGACGATCCGCATTGTATTGTGATTCTTCCTTTCCCTGGCATCCATCTCCGGGGTTCCGAGTATGTGTTTTCCCTTAAGCGGCCTGCTCGGCCCATTCTCTTCAAATCCTGGATACAATCCACGATTTGCTGTTGTTCATACTCTGAGAATACGTCGGTGTGTAGCTCGAGGCCTTCTAGTATGTTGATTCTTCTTCCTTTAATTCTCTCGAAGTATTCGAAAGTTTTCTTTTCAACATTCTGCATCCTCTCCAGCTCGTATTCCGGAATGATCTGCAGATGGCGAGGCCTTGTGACATATTGAACGCCTGCATAATCCAACATGTCCTAAAAAACTTCTAATTCCCCTTACATTGGTTGGGCAAGGTGAATTAGATATAACTTGAATTTTTGTAGGATCTACCTCTAAACATTTTTCTGAAATCCGATGTCCCAAAACAATTCCTCCTGCTACCATAAATTGGCATTTTTCCCAGTTAAGGACCAAATTAGTTTCTTCACAGCATTTTTGAACCTTAGATAAATGTTCTAAACATCATTCAAACGAAATTCCAAACACTGAAAATTCATCCATAAAAACTTCAATCCCATTTTCTATTAAATCACAAAAAATAGCCACCATACATCTCTGAAATGTAGCAGGGGCATTACATAAACCAAAGGGCATTCTTCTAAAAGCAAACATACCATAAGGACTGGTAAACATAGTTTTCTCTTGATCCTCAGGAGAAATTTGAATTGGTGGTAACCAGTATATCCATCCAGAAAACAAAAGTATTTATGCTCAGCTAGTCTATCCAACATTTGATCCAGAAATGGGAGTGGAAAGTGATCTTTCCTTGTGGCAAGATTTAATTTTCTATAATCAATGCATATTCACCACCCTGTAACTTGTCTTGTTGGTATTATTTCATTCTTTTCATTAACGATCCACGATCACTCCTCCTTTCTCGGGAACACGGTGAATAAGACTAACCCATGCACTATCTGAAATAGAGTAGATAATTCCAGCATCCACACATTTTAAAATTTCTTTCTTAACAACGTCTTTCGTGATAGGATTTAATCTCCTTTGGGGATCAGCCCGCGGTTTGCAATTATCTTCCATAAGAATTCTATTCATACAAATTGAAGGACTGATTCCTTTAATATCAACAATTGTCCATCCAAAGGCTTTCTTGTGCTTCTTCAAAATTTCTAGCAAACTCTCTTCTTCTTTTTCAGTTAATTAAGAGGAAATTATAACTGGCAAGGTTGAGCATTCACCTAGAAAAATATACTTCAAATTATCAGGAAGCATTTTTAACTCAAGTTCAGGAGGTTTTTCAATTGATGAACCATAAGATTCATCTTTTTCAGGCAAATTCAAAAATTCAAAACTTTCATGAGCATACATTAAATCTTCCTCTTGAAAATCTTCAGAATCAAGTAACTCCTTTTCTTGCTTATGTTCCAATTCTTCTCTTTCAGATTTCTCTTCATAAGTTGATTTGAAATGACATTCACTCAAATATTTGATAACATCCATCCTATAACATTCATCTTCTTTACCTCTAGCAGAATATTTCATCGATTTTGAAATATTAAATATAACAGTCTGATCATTAACCCTCATTGTTAGTTCCACTTTTTACACATCTATCATGGATCGACCTGTAGCTAGGAAAGGTCTTCCCAAAATTATAGGTATCTCTTTATCTTCATCCATATCTATCTCAATGAAATCAACAGGAAAAATAAATTGATCCGCTTTAACCAAAACATCTTCTATAACTCCTTTAGGATATGTGATCGAACGATCTGCTAATTGCAGAGTTACAGTAGTTGGGGTTATATCTCCTAGTCCTAGTCTTTTGAATATTGATAGGGGCATAAGGTTAATGCTTGCACCCAAATCACATAAAGCTTTTCCATAGAATCTGTCTTCGATTGCACATGGAATTGTGAAACTACCAGGATTTTTAAACTTTTCAGGAAGCTTTTTCTGAATTATTGCACTGTACTCCTTACTAAGTGCAACAGTTTCGTTATCTTCAAACTTCCTTTTCTTATTAAGAATATCCTTCATAAATTTCACATAGCTTGGCATTTGTTCTAAGGCTTCAACAAATGAAATATTAATAGTAAGCTTCTTAAATATCTCCAAGAATTTTGAAAATTGCTTATCCAACTTTTGTTGACGAAGTCTCTGAGGAAATGGAGGTGCTGGTTTTTCTAAATCAACCTTAAGTGGAGAAACAGGTCTTTCTAAACCTTTCGGAGCGTCCTCTTTTGGTTCTTCAATCTCTTCTTTCTCTACTTTAGTTTCTTTTTGAAGTCTATCTTCCAATTCTCTTCCACTTCTCAGTTGAATTGCTTTTACTTGTTCTTTATTCTTTTCTCTTAGATTTACTTCAGTGTTACTTGGAAGCATTCCTTGGGATCTATTACTTAAGGCATTTGCAATTTGTCCCAACTGATTTTCTATATTTCTGATGATTTCTCCTTGAATTTCTAATTAATTTCCTATAATTGACACCACTTCTTCAATAGACAACTTCTTCTCTTTTAATTGTAAAGCATTGTTATAACCTGAAGGGTAAGTTAATATATTATTATTATTATTTCCTTGGTTGTTCCAATTCCCCAATGGGTTTACTTGGTGGTTCCCTTATTGTTGATTAACACCACCCTGATTATTAGTATTCCAGTTAAAATTTGGATGATTCTTCCAACCTGGGTTATAATAATTGGAATATGGGTTGTTAGGCTTACTTATAACATTCAAAGTTTCTGGTGAAGAATAAGAATCAACCATTTGGCCTAATGAATTTTCTTTAATCATGGAATGTGGCTGAGAAAAATTCATCCCAAATTGGTCTATCTTCCTTGAAACAACGACGAACTTGATTTGCTAACATTGTAAAAGCATAATTTTCAAAAACACTCAGCTACCTTTTTAGGATTTAACCTTTCGGAAGGCCATTGAAAATTATTAGTAGTCATTTCTTCAATTAAAGCATAAGCATCAGAAAATGGTTTAGACATTAATGATCCACCAGCAGTAGCATCAATGATCGATCTAAGAGATCCAACTAATCCATTGTAAAAAATTTGAATTATTAACTAATCTGGTATCGAATGATGTGGACATTTCCTGAGAGATCTTTAAATCTTTCTCATGCTTCATATATTGATTCCTTTTCAAAATGACAAAAAGATGTAATATCATTTCTCAACTTAGCAGTCTTAGATGGTGGAAAATATTTAGCAAGAAATTTTTGTGACAGTTCACCCTAAGTTCTATTTGATCCAGGTGCTAACGAATGTAACCATATCTTAGCTTTATCCCTTAGTGAGAAAGGAAAAAAGTTTAAGTCTAATAACATCATCCAAAACACCATCATATTTAAAATTAACACACAACTCTAGAAAATTAGCAAGATGCAAATTAGGATCTTCAGTTGTTGCTCCCCCAAACTGATTATTAGACAACATTTGGATAATAACAGGTTTAAGCTCAAAAGAATTAGCAGACTACTAGCGAGGTTTGAATACTACAATGAAGTTCATCCACTGTAGGGTTAACATAATCTCTTAAAGATCTTAATTCTTGATGGATGCCAACATTTTGATCTTGATGATTTGCCATTTCTTGAATATTTTTATCTTTTCCTGTATTTTTAATTTTTTTGATTTTTCTGATAGTTCTTTCTAATTCAGAATCGTAAGGCACAAGTTCCTCAGAACCTGAACTACGCATACAATAATAAAACAAAACAAAACACAACACACTAATAAAAATAAAGAAAAGTAAAAAAAAATTAAAATTTCTTAATTTTTTTTAAATGTAATTTTAATTAATTTCTTTCCCCGACAACGGCGCCAAAAACTTCTTATGGCTGTAGATTAGTACAATAGTAAGATTTTCAGAAAGATCTTTGAATAATTCATGTAAATTCTACAGGTGTAAGATATCTAATCATCAAGTTTAAGAGTTATAGCCTTCTATTTATTTAAAAAATGACTGTAGATTGTTTTATAAGGCACTTAAAAGAATTACATGAAAATAAGTTTATGAGAACACTACTAGTAACGATGCTAATCAACACATATAAGTTCAGGAAAGTAATTAAGTTTTCTCTTTAGGTAGGTTCAAGTGAAACCAATTTTTAATTAGGCATCTCTTCAAGCTTCTCCTCACTTTTCTTTTTCTTTTCTTT